>CM044017.1:19138680-19331180 GCA_024085815.1 Flaveria linearis | reverse complement strand
AATGGTGCATGCACAAGCCACAAGAACACTGCAAGTTTTCATGGCCATTTTGAATGGAAAATGGATTGTTACAATGAAATGTAAGGTTTTGATCTTGGTTGTTGACATATGGGTTGAAATGTAAGACTTAAATATATTTACATTTACATTCAAATTGATAGCTAGATCTCCCCATCCTCCACAAACACTAGGAAAGTTCTGTAAAAGTTACTTGATTATATCTTAGATGCTTATAAATAAAGATAGCATCTTACAAACATAAGAAACGACTAGCTACTATATTACATAAACCAAATCCTTAAACACACAAGTTGGATTGGTGTAGAGGTGAGGAAAAACCGAACCATTAACCAATGAAACCAACTACAGTTAACCAAAAACCGACAAAACCAAAATCGAATTAAATATTAGTCAACAAAACCGAAAACTAAATTAACCGAAACCTAAGCTTTTTTACGGTTTCGGTTATGTTTTTTTCAATAACCGATGGTTGGTTATCTGTTCAATGGAAGGTAAACCCCAAAATCGAACCGAATCATGCATAATTATGTCACTATGTGTATTGTTAAAGATATCTACTGCTAACACAACATATATATCGATATGTTTTATCAAATCAATCTACAATACATGTAACTCTACATATGATACAAGTGAACATGTAATACTCGCAAGTCGCAACTTTTAGTTTAAAAAAATATGAAGTTATGTGACCTAGGAAAATAACGTAAATGATTTTATTTTAAAACAAATATCGCATTGTGAAATATGTCGATGTCGTTGACGCCGCATCGCGCGGGTTCCTTACTAGTATATATATATATATATACATATATATACATATATATATGTATATATATGTATATATATATGTACATATATATGTATATATATGTATATATATGTATATATATGTACATATATATGTATATATATGTATATATATACATATATATACATATATATGTATATATAAGGAGGGATCAAATGAAAACCACTTTATAATTGAAAACCATGAAAACCGCTTTCAACCAATTAGATTTTTTCTTTTTTTCCCTTTTATATTTGAACTAAAAGGTGAGTTTTGTAAATTTGACATCATTTAATTTTAGTAATTATCTAAATTTAATAATTCCTTGATTTACTCTAAGATTAATTGATTTGTTGACTAACTCATTCTTTTATTTCTCTATAAATCATAAAAAAATTATTTTATTTGTTGTTCGAGTATATTCTCCACCGCAAATCAATTTCAATTCAAATTATTATATTACTCAAGTTGGTAAGTGCATCATGAGGTTTCTGATACTTTGTGAGTTTAATTTTATTTTATTTTTTGATGATATACGATTTTAAATCGTCTTTTTTGAGATTTTCCTATTTTTCTAATCATGATTTTTAATATTCACAATATGAATGAAATCTTGTATATTTTATATATTTAAAAGCACATACTAGTGTGTTCTTAGTATTTATGATAAAGAAGATGAAGATTAGAAAACCCTAACACGTTATGTATATAGGTTACGTACACGTAACAAAAATACATATAATGTACATTAATTTTGTTGCTTGCATATATGGATCATACGTATATGTATCAAGCCATGTTCCAAAATACACCCCTAATATGTTGAATTACTCCTTTCCATCCATTATATAACTATAATAAATAGCGTACATTATTTTAGCTCCTTACATATACGGATCATACGTATATGTACCAAGCCATGTTCGGTTCCTAAGCAACCAAAGCCACCAAATAATAACAGAATCCTATATGCTTACATATATGTACCAAACCTTCTTTAGTTTATAAGCAAACCCTAACCGCACTAATTAACGAACAAAGACTTACATATAAGCTTACATACATTGTCCATACGTATACGTACAGCCATCCATTTGCTACATATCAATGAAAAAATTGTCTTTCAATTTTTAATTTTTTATTTAAAAGGTTAGTATGGTAATTTTAACACCCTTTAATTTTGGTAGGTGTTGACTAAATCTATTCTATTATTTATTTAATTTATAAGATGATATTTTTCATCGTATATGTAATACTAAAACATAATGAACATGAAGAACATGAAGATTTGTAGTTTTATCATAATCACAGTATGATTATTGTTGCTACATATACGTAACTCTGTTGTTACATATATGTACCACTGTTACGTGCATCAATTTTACACATACGTATGACAATGTTACATATACGTAACACACAATGTTACGCATACGTAACACTGTGTGATGCATGTATAACCAATCATATTCTTTAGTTTAGTTGTAAAAAACAATGATTATTTAATTTTTCAATCTAAAGTATAAAAATAATATATTTGATTATTTAAATATAAGAAAGAGGTGAGAGGTGAGAGAAATTGGGAAGATGTGAGTAAATTTAGGAAGTTAATTATTTTATGTTCTTCCTGTTTTACCCTTAATGCCTATTTAAACACTCATAAACTTTCATTTAATTACTAAAATACCATTAATTAATCTCAACCATAGATCAAAAAGATCAATGATGAATAAATGGTTTTTTTAGTTTTCAATTATAATATGGTTTTCATTAGAACCCTCCCCTATATATATATGTATATATATACATATATATATACATATATAGGGTTAGGATCATTACAGAACCATTTTTTATTTTCAGAATTATAGAACCATTGATTTACATAAATGTATATTAAGTCTGGTAATATTTGACCTATTTTACATATGTGTATATCTGACATGAACAATAAACTATAAAAAACAACTAAATATCACCAGGTTTAACTTATATCTATGTAAATCAGGCTTATAATTTACATTTATGTAAATCAATGGTTCTTTTAGTTCTGAAAATAAAAAATGGTTCTGTAATGATCCTGATCCTACATATATATACATATATATATATGTATATATATATATGTATATATATATATGTATATATATACACATGTATATATATGTATATATATATATATATCATTCTCTGCCTCATACCGATACCTGTCAGATTCCGTAGCTAATCCACAGCTAATGAATCTCTTTCTTTTAAAACTCTTTCCCGTCACGCAAGAAGATTTTCTTGCACAAACCTCATTTACCAACTCAAAGAATATAATCACTTACCGACTTAACTCTAATTTATATATATATATATATATATATATATATATATATATATATAGTTTCATCTTTGGTCTTTTAATTTAACTAGTGAATACGCTTTCGCGCGTTGCAGCAAAAACATGACTCGCTTAACAAAGTCTTGACGTGAGCCCACGCACTACGGTATGGAAATTAATAATATCCGAAACGATATATAAAAAATGAAATCGTTATAAATCTAAATATATTACTATATGCCTGGAATTTATTTATTTTCACAAAATTTCCAGTTCAAAAAAAATCAAAAAAAGCATAATATGCAAGATTCTCTTGTACAATATACATCAAGAATTGTCTCTACTAAATGACAATAATTAGTTGATCACTAATCATGAAAGTTCTGTTGTGAATTCGTTACTTATACAACATGATTCAAGAGTTGTACCTACTAAATGACAAAAATGAGTTTCATCCAATCATTACAGTTCTGTTGTGCATTCATGGATTATACAATATGCATCATGAGTTGTATCTACTAAATGACAAATGGTACTATTCATTCCAATTGGTTTTTAAATATTATGTAATGTTGTTAGTTTGTATCAATTAAGTGAGATCTTATTATTATCACATGAGTATAGTTGTTTAAAAAAACATCCAGGCATCATAATCCAAAACAAATCAATGTATAATCGAAATATGATTAGTAAACAGAGAGGCCGTCAACTAAAACCTCAAACAATTTTTATATATTTTTATCATTGCTTTATAAAGCTAGTTTTATAGAGATTTAACGATTCATATGATTTAAATATCAACAATAAACTTAATACATGTATATTAGAATACAAGCCACGTGAAATTATTTAGGAAAATACAATCACTAAAGTGTTGAGACAAAGTGTAAAATCTAAACAAATTTTAGATATCTTTATTATTATTTTTTCTAAAATTAGTTATATAAAAATTTATTGTATAAGATAATTCAAGTATCAATAATAAAGCTAATACTTACTGCTAGCCACATGAGATGATTTATATGTTTTTTAATTAGAATGGTAGTTCTGTAAAGAATAATCTTATCAGAGGTACTCACTACTCACCACTACTCAGAGTATCCTCCCCAAAGGAAAAAGATGATGATTTTTATAATTATATGATTATAAAACGCATCTAAATTACTACATTTGGTATGCATTCTAATTTCTATAAATTCTAATGTTTTACTATTGTTATTAAAACGTAACTTACACAAGCTATTGATGATTAAAAAGGAAGCGGTTAGTAGTTAAAAGCAAAAATATAATTTGTATTTTTTCCACATTTATTACTTTTAAAATTGAAAACAAAGCCGCGTTTGAATAGTCACATGCTAAATAAGATATTTAATAACAACTTATAAATATTAAAATATCTTATTAATATTATTATAATTTGAATTGGTCAAACGGGCATTTTTCTTGAAAGTTAATACTTTATAATGATACACTACCTATATACATCCCTTTCGTGATCAACTCACATTAAAAAATGCATTAAAAATACAAACGAAAAATAAGATCTAATAAGAATCACTAAATTGTAGTTTCATCTTTAATCTGATCGAATAATTTGACAACATCATTCATACTCGGTCGCAATTTTGGTACTTCTGTAGCACAAAATACAGCAATTCTAAAAAACTCAAAAACTTCCTTCTCGTTTAAATCATCTTTTAACATACGACCATCCAACAATTTCATTTCCTGATTTTGTGACACCGTTCTCATCCCCCATTCAACGAGACGCACCTCTTTCCCGTTCTCATCCTTAATCGTCAAATTCGGACGCCTAGAAGTCGCGACTTCAAACATCAGCACACCAAAACTATACACGTCTCCCATAACCGTAGCTGCACCTCCATGAAAATACTCAGGCGGCATATACCCCATCGTCCCCGCGACCTGCGTCGAGACATGGGAATGCGAGCCGTCAATCCTACGCGCCAACCCAAAATCCGCAATATGCGCATCGAAATTCGCGTCAAGCAAAACATTACTAGCTTTAATATCCCTGTGAATTATCGGTTCCTCCAAATTATGCATGAACGCCAGCCCTCTCGCTACACCTTTAATAATATCCACTCTAGTCCTCCAAGACAACGGGAACCGTGTCATTGACATGTCAACACCCACCACCGACGTGTCGTAAAGCCATTGGTCGAGGCTCCCTTTCTCGATAAACTCGTAAATTAAAATCCGATCCGACCCGGTCGCGCAATATCCAAAAAACTTAACAATATTCTCATGTCTAATCCTCCCAAGAGTCTCCATCTCCGCCTTAAACTCGCGGTAGCCTTGAAAGGCATCGGCGGCGAGCTTCTTCACGGCTACGGTGGCGCCGGAGCCGAGGCGGGCTCGGTAAACATACCCGAAGCTCCCGTCGCCGACGATGAGCTCCGGGGAAAAGTTACGAGTGGCATTGATCAATTCCGCCATGTCGATTTCGTGCAACGACGGATCAAACAGTTGGCTCTCGGAGAGGCTGATGAGGGAGGGTGGTGTATTGCAATTGGGGATGTTTGGCACCGCCGTGGTGCGGCGGTGGGCGACGGTCATCCGGCAGAGGAAGTAGAGGATGGAGAGGATGATGGTGATGATGAAGAAGGTGGATATGGCGGCGATGATGGGGAGATAGGGTGAAGCCATTGGGGTTTGAAGGGGGAATTGGGGGATTTAGAGGGGGTGAATTAGGGTTTCAGTGGGTGCCATTGATGTGGAGATTGGGGGAGAATGAGTCAACAAGGAAGACAAATTGGTGAATGATTGTGGGTTGGTGGTTGAATGGTTTGGGCGTGTGATATACGGTGAGTTGATTGATTTTTCATTAGGGTATTTGGAGACGAAATTGCTAATTGAATAATCAAAGAGAGAAGTTTACTAAAATTGATATGAGTATTTTTATTATTATTATTTTTATTGTTACTATTATAAAAAAGAAATCGATGATTCGTATTTTTTTATTTTAAGAGTTAAGACATTATAAGAAAAGTCATAGTATATTTTTGTTCCTCTCTAGATTTTTTATATGTGTCCCTTTTGTGATAAAAGTTTTTATTTTTAATATATATGTTTGAATTGATTAAAAGGATGCCCGCGCAATACGTCGTGACGACATTTTACATCCGACACTTGTTTCTAACATTTGTTATTCATGCAATAATTTTACAAAAGTCTATTATATTTTCTCTAAGCTAAATTTAAAACACCAAATAAATGAGTTTTGCATGACGACTTTTACATTAGGCATTAACTTATTGTAGCTCACAAAATACAGATCGATTCAACAAAAAATGTACACCAAAATGTTTAAAAAATATAACGTTACAATTATAGTCTCAAAATTTTTTTAAACATGATAGATTAAAAGATATAACAGAAATCTTAAAACAAATTAAGTTTTCATTGGTTTATGGGTATATAATGTAAAATTTTATGTAAGTTACAGTAATTTTAAGGTTATTGTCTAACTAATTGTAAGGGGTAATTTGTAAATAATATTAAAAATAATATTTTACCTTTAAAAATAATTGTATCTTATGCATTAAGTAAAATAATTGTTTTTAATTTTATAGTATCTTAAAATATTCATCTCATATGTTTTATATATAGTATAGATAAGAGTTTAACTTTTAGGATATTTGTTTTAATTGAATTGATAACTATGTCTTATCAAATACCATATATTTAGTTTAGTATCATAACGATACAATAACGAATCGTCAAAACATATGTAGATATCAACTATTATTATGATGTGCCTATGTCATTAGAATCACCATAACCAAAATAACCCAAAACTGTAATTGTGACGTTGTCGTATATGTTTAAAACCGAAACACGGCAAAGCGCGGGCTAAATCCGCTAGTTTTTGGTAAAAGGTATTTGGGATTAGCGTTAACCTAAGTGTTAATTTGTTTTTCTCTAATAGGTTGAATGTTTTTCGGTGAACATGATGTAGATTTATGAGTACATTAAATTTTGTTAAAAAGTTTGTGTTTATTTTATTTTATATGTTTTATAATTCTAAACAATCATGTTAGACACTAAACATAGTTGAGTTGGAACTAACCCCTCATTTGTCAAGGTTTAAACGAGTAAAAAGCCTTCACAATCTATCCACACGTAATATTAGCTTTGATTGAAACCTAGCTAGTTAGTTAAGAGCATTTACATTTTATTTTTTATCCTTATTATTGTAATTATACTAAAAATTATTATTTTCTCTGTTTTTTTCCAATTAAATTATACTTTTTTCAATTAAATATTAGCTTTTATATTGTAATTATACTTTTTAATACTTTATTATTACATTTTTTCCCAATTTCACTCACAAACGCTAAAAAATATAGAAAATTTTATAAAAGTTGAAGAGTGTATTTTCAAATATAAAGATGAACATTATCATTTTCTCTTTCTCTACTCACAACTATTCCATATAATATAGTTAATATACTCACCAAAATATCAGAAACGAATGTGAATGCTTTCAGTTTTTATGCAAGTAAATGATAACAATTTGAGTCAAGATACAACCTTAGGCTATGTGTTGTGCGATAGAGCCTCGCGTCAAGTTATACTGTAATTTTGTGACATGTGGTGCTGAGTGCATGCTGACTGATCACTGGATAGAGCCCCTGATCAAGTAGTCTAACCCTGTCGTGAATCAGGTGATCAGGGACTCTAATGAATTTATTAATTTATTTAATTTTTAAGAAAATAATATAAATTAAACATAACAATCAAATGCACTAAACGTAAAGTTTGTAAAAACCTCGTCGTCCATGAGATCAAAACTTGGTTGAAACGAACCATGCCAATTACCTAACATTTTCTAGTAGAGGATATTTTATAAAATTTAGAAATGAAGAAGAGACGGTAGATATAAATGTTGTGATTTTTATAAGGAATGTGGTAGTATTTATATGGTGAAATGTTATTTTTTGAAAACTTTTTAAATGAGCCAACGGCTCTATCTTTTTTTCCAAGGTCCCCAACAGCTAGTTTCCTTTGCGAGCCCCTTCACGCCCAAGCCATCGCGCCCCAGTGTTTTGGTGTTCACGACCCACATGTCAAGCCACGTGGGTAGCGCCCCTGTCACTTGCTCCATACCACCTAGCCTTAAATTATTTAAATGAAAAATGCTTGAATTTTTTAATTACCAAACCTGACGATCTAGAGATCTTACAACCATCATGTTCCTTGCTTACATCTAGAGGAAATTTATTTTAGCTAACTAGTTGTTTTCTCACTCGCGTGTGATTGAATCGGATTATCACACAGCTCGATAAAAGGATCGGAAATGGCAGATTGTTGTGGCTGCAAACTAACCGTTTACCACAGCAAAACAACAATGTGAAAGGTTATTCGTTTATTGTCATCGCCTATCACCCATCTTTATTCAAGTGGCAAACTATACACATCGTGCAAGTAAAATCAATCTCATGAGAAATATTATGAACAGTTTGCAGTTATATACAAAACACGATTCGATGGCTACTAAACAATCATTATAACAAAAAAAACATGGCTCAGAAAGCAGTTATACAATAGTACATATCTAGGTAGTAGGTTAATGCCTTAGCAGCCTATAAAACATTGTTCCTTATATTCTAAATTTAACACATATTATTTACACTAGTGGCATTTGGAGGCTCAGAAACACATCATTAACTTGGCCGCAATCATAACCATTGCCACGCCAAAACACCAAAGACTATTGTTTTATCCCGCATCATTGCCTCTTGACATTCGTGAACCAACTGTTTTTAGATGTGTAGTTCCATTGTAACGCTAAGAACATATAATGCACGTACTAAAAATCCAAGTGCGAGTTAAGCTCAGATGGTCCGGTCCTATCATCACAACCATGACAATATCAGATGAGCGCAGGCTCATCATCATCGAAGGATCTCACCTGGTGTTAAACAATAACCATGTTGATCTTTCCTATACCAATTATCTAATGAATCAGAGCCAAAACATACCACAGATGCAACAAATTCAACCACATGGTGGGATATTAGCGATCATAGTCCCCTAAACCCTAAAATTTGATTTAGTGTTACTAAAAGAGGGTGGGTTAACATGACAAATGAATCCGGCTGATCATCACAGCCTTTAATGATCTCAGATAGGCACAAGCTCATCATCATCGATAGATATCACCTAGGAATGATCTTATATCAAGCAAATCAAAGCGTAAATTATAGCAATAAGACACAAAATCAACTACATCATGGGTCATCAGTGACCACAATCCCCTAAACCTTACATTCAAAAGTAAACCTCAAATCTAATAAACAGATGGCTCGCAAACAATGATAAACCGACAAATCAACCGGCCAACCAACACCACAGATGTAGCAAGAACACTCAAATACAAAACAACAAAACTCGTAAAAAGCAAAAATCAAAATAGGTAGACCCAAAGTAAGATTAGAATGGAGTGTAGGGACGACCGGATTTGGAACCAACCTCACCGAAAAGGTAAAACTCCAGTCAAGATGCCCACCATCCTTCACGCTCTCTACACCGAGGTCTCTTATCATCTCTCTATATATAACATACACTAAAAACTGAAAATGGAAGCGCAAAGACTGATTGGAACTGAAGGTAGAGCCGCAAAACGACTGAGACACAAAACAACTGCCACTGGAATGACAAAGTGTCGAACCGCCATCACCGGTCCTCTTATAAAAGGGTGGTCGAAAAGAGGCATCACAACAACCAAAACTGTTGTCGTCGTGCCGATAATCTACGGCACGGCAGGGCAACCACCGCCAATAGGGGCCAGCTACATACACGAAAGGCGAAGATCACCAGTGGTGGATCTAAGAATTGAAGTAGGCGGCTGCAGTGGTAGAAATAACGGTCGAATGACCAGCGGTCATCGTCGCGACACAAACTCCACCTAAGGTGGCATGCGAATACCACCGTCGGCGTCGTCGCCTCTACCAACAACAACATCCGAAAGCCCACTGACCAACGCCATCTGCACCCACAGAAATAGCTTTTCTCTTTGAGAACATACCTATTTAAAAGGGACAGCGGGTAAAATGCAAACCTCCAAAATTTTAGTGGCCAAACCATTAACTCAATGAAATTAAATGTCGCTCAAGATGTTCTTTTCCATATATAGGTAAATGATCGGTTAGCATGCCAACTACAAGTTCTTGTACATATACTTTTGCCTAAAACCATTCACCTCCGGAACTTAACCATGTCTTTACTCGAAGAAATTGGACACTTAAAACAACCCTCTCAACGGAGCTCCTGCATTGGATTAATTATATATTTGTACAACATATGTGTACGTCTTTGGAAAAAGACTTAGCATTCAGGTGACAAATCTAAAAGCAAATTCCTCTATAGAGCACAAGCTTTGGAATGTATGTCCATGACAAAATGAAAGATAGATAGGGTTGTGAGCACTACTGCTAGCTCTAGTACTTTTAGATCATACAATGGAGACTTCAAACTTAACAAGCCACCGAATGTGTTGCGCCTCACATTGTCCATGCTAGGAGTTCTAAGCCAATGACGAATCCTGAAAACAATCTACTGTGATTGTCATATATGCCATATGACACAACGGTCCAAACTATGTATAAGTACCTATCTTCTTCACAAGAGAAGACTATACTATGTTCCCTGATTTATCTACTCACTCCTACTACTACTCTCATACACATTCTTATTCTTAACGTTGTTGTCTAGTCATGTGGCGCAATCTCTTTACAATGACTTATTGGCATGCACGAGTATGTTTTAGATCCTGACCGAACCATAACCCAAAATTTCAATTCAGCAGTGTTGAAAACCGATCAATTTTGGTTAATTTGATTTTTAATATTCTCAAATTTTGAATTTCCTATACTAGGTTTTTGTGATTAAAAAATATTAAAAGTGTACTCTTTATTCTTCTGTTTATATCACATTATCACTAGGAGATGGTGAGAAGCAGTGGCGGAACCAGGAATTTTTCCTAGTGGGGTCACTATTTTTCGGTGACTCGTTTTGTAACAAGATAATATAAAATTTTTCGGGTCGGGTCGGGTCGGTTCGGTTCGGAATGTAATTAAATTACAAACAAAATGTTAACAAAAATATAATATCCAAATAAATCATATAAAACTTACATTTTATAGTTGTTCTCTACACGTCTTCATTTTTTGGAATCGTTTCATCACATCTTCAATCGACACCTTTGCAAAAAGCTCCTTTTCAATGTAACAATACACGATTCGTTCATATATTCATCACCCATACGATTGCGCAAATCCGTCTTCACATGCTTCATTGAAGAAAAACATCTCTCAACACTTGCCGTTGCAACGGGTAAAACAAGTGATAACTTCAACATACGATAAACCAAAGGATAATCAATATGCCTCCTTGTCTCCACCATTTTTTTACAAGAGCAGATATATCATCTCTCAACACTTGCCGTTAAAGCGGTCCATGTCCCTAAATTATACAAATTGTGATAAACTAAATTACTAATATGATAAAATACCCAAATTATATCACAAATTATATCATATAAACTAAATTACTAATAGTCTAATATCATACCCAAATTGTGATAAACCTAAATTACTAAAATCATACCCAAATTGTGATAAACCTAACTTACTAATATCATACCTAAATTGTGATAAACCATTAAGTCTAACAATGAACCATTAAGCAAGCGAGCAGCAAGAATGGGAGGAGCAGGCTACCAAGCAGGCGATTTGGGATTTGGGGGTCGCACTACAAGTTCAGCAACTAAGTCTAACAACTAACAAGTAACAACAAACCATTAAGTCTAACAAGTAACAACAAACTAACCGATTGGGATTTGGGGGTCGCACTTCAAGTTCAAGCAACTAAGCAAGCGAGCAGCAGGTTACCAAACAGGCGATGAGGAGAAGCGAGCACTCGAGCAGCGAGCAGCGAGCACTCGAGCAGCGAGCACTCGAGCAGCGAGCAGCGAGCAGCGGAAGGGGTGGCCGGGTGGATTTCAGGCGGAGGGCGGAGGAGCAGCGAGCCAGCGAGCACTCGAGCAGTGTGAAAAGGCGATGAGGATTTCAGGCATTAGGGTTATTTTAGGTTTATAGAAGAAGGGTATTTTAGTAATTTCAGGCAATATAGAAGGGAACAAAATAAAAAGTTGTTGGGAGCAAGAATCGAACCTGCGACCGCATGAAAGAGGAGACGCGCACTTTACCAGCAAACTACCAAGCTGTTTTGTGTTATATTATAAATTTTAATATACTAATGGGTTCACTTCCTGTAAAACTATGGGTTCACTAAAAAATTCGATATTATACGTTACACTACGGGTTCAAAAATCAATGGGGTCACTTGACCCCGTTCCCGAAAGACTAGTTCCGCCACTGGTGAGAAGGAAGGTAAAATGTGTTTGTGTGTGTTGTGAAAACATACCAAATTGGATTCCTGCTTGGAGAAAGCAGTTTGGGTTTTAGTTTTGACAATTTGGTATGATCGACTGCTTGGGGGAGAAAGATTAGCTGAAAACACAATTGGAATATGTGTTTAAATTTAAAAAAAATGGTCACTTTTTAAAAGTTGGGTTAAAATACGGGAGTTCTGCGCACACCGCTGATTTTTTTAGGGATACCAATTCAAACGGTCACGGTTAGGGCTAACAGTGACCATTCAGTCTGACGTAAGACCTAACTGTCACGGTGAGGCCTAACCGTGACCATTTTACACCCCTCGGGATCAGTTGCAATTATTGAGTGTGTAATTAATGTGGAAATTGATTGTGCGTAGGTTAGATATGTCATCGTTTGGCCAAACCGTGACAAATTGTTTTTGTTTTCTATATTTTTTTAAACTTTTTAATCATACAAGTTTGTTTTTATAATTTTCGTCGGTTTTTTTTATTTTCTATATTTTATAATGTTTTTGGGTAAATCGAACAAAATTGATAATTTTCGTCGGTTTTTTTCTCTGTTCTTCGGTGTCCGTGCGCATGATGCTGTTTACTTAGTCAAGTGTTGTTCGGTTGAGATAAATTTTTTCTTGATTTTAGAACCGCTTGATGATTTTTATGTGAACAAGGGTTTCTAAGAATTTTGGGGGAAATGGGTTTTGTTTTTCTAATCTGTATCATATTACAAGTAATTTTTTTATTAAACATGTGACGGTTGTTACAAGTCGGTTGTTATTTTATCATACGGTTAACCTAAACGTAAAAATCGGTTGTTATTATACAGTTACATTAAAAGTTGGTTCATACATGTACAATTAACATTATCAACATTACAAATATAAAACAAACAATCAAAGAAACACAACCAAACAAACACAATCAAATATACAAGTCATCATAACTAAAACTGCACATATATATACACGAGTTTTTACATAAAAAAAAATAAAATACAAACAAAATATATATCTAATCTGTCATATCTGCATCGTCACTACCCTGACCTAACCCGCCCGCGCCAGAGGGGCTAGCACCGTCATGGCCTAACCGCCTGAGTGGCTGTGACAACAACGGCGTACCCGAGGCGGCATAGTCCGTGACCATGTGCTGGATGACCAGTCCAGCATATCCTCCAGCCTCATGACCCTGGCTCGCGTGTCCTGAAGCATATCTATAACGTGAGCAGGCAATCGCACGGCATGGTACACGCGCTGAGGATGCTGGGGGGGTCCTGGTCGTGCGGCGGAGGAATGGGCTGATCCTCCCCGCCACCAAGCGGCTCGTGGGCAACCTGAACGTGAACCTCAGCCCCCGCCAACTCGGGTGGGTCCACCAACGGCTCGGGCACCCATGCCACTAGCTCATGGTATTTACTAAGTAGGTGCCACGTGCCTTCAGGGAACCTCCGGACGATCCTCATCCCAGTGGCGATGGCCCGGTTTGCCACGCGCACAGGAATCGAAGGTAGCGGGAGCTGGGACATGGCATGAGCGTACCCCAAGCCCCGAGCGACACGGGAGATGATGTTCCCGCCCACAAACGCCCCTCACGCCTGCCTGTGATAATAACTAGCAAGTAGTCCGCAAGGGCATGCGCGAGGTGGCAGTG
Source organism: Flaveria linearis (assembly GCA_024085815.1). Classification (NCBI taxonomy): domain Eukaryota; kingdom Viridiplantae; phylum Streptophyta; class Magnoliopsida; order Asterales; family Asteraceae; genus Flaveria; species Flaveria linearis. The sequence continues at coordinate 19,316,969 of CM044017.1, read as the reverse complement.
TCGGTGTGTGAGTACACACCGGAGAAAGAAAAGGTCGGCGGTGTTGACCCTGTCGGTCCCCGCCCCACGACCAGCGACGGACATGGCGATCAGTCGGTGAATGTATCGATACAGAGGGTCTCGTATATGACAGGACCTCGAATCGCCACAGTATGGTCCGTCGCCGATCGCAGGTCACCAGACCTGATCCGAGTCGTCAGCCCCACGAATCAAGGCGGTGGTGTACATCGGCTGTCGGACCTCCACCTCCGTATAGAGGCCGCTGACGACAGCGAACCGTCTAAGTGACATGCGGTGGAAGGAGCCAAACATCCGGAAAGCAACCTCCGCAGGCTAACGACCATCCGCGATGTCGTCCTCATCAAGCTCCGGAAGCTCCTGCGCACGAGGACGGAATATAACGTGCAGTAAAACTCCACCGTGAGCTCTCGATGGGCAGGGTCGCCCATCCTGAACAACTGGTCCCATGGGCTGTCATCGCCTATGATTTCAAAAAATCGCCTGCGCTCCCCAACGAGCTCTAAGAACTCCTCTGACAAGACAGTCCCCGATGCTGGCGGTCATCCTCTCAGGGTCCTGAACCGCTCGTATGGTGAACTCCCCTCGTCGAACTGCAGATGCGGGCAGTCATGAATCCCGGGAATAAACGCAGCGTCGGCATCCAACTCTGAGAAAAAATTCGTGTTTGTTATTATTTATAATGTTAAAAAAATTAATGGTTGACGGTTTATTATTATTATTATTATTATTACTATTATTATTATTATTATTATTATTACTTTACTGTTATTGTCACTATTATTACTATTATTACTATTATACTATTATTACTATTATTACTATTATTATTATTATTATTACTATTATTTATTATTACTACTACTACACTATATTATTATTATATTATTACTATTATTATTATTATTTTTTATTTCTATTATTATTATTACTACTATTATTACTATTATTATTATTATTATTATTATTACTGTTATTATTACTATTATTACTATTATTACTATTATTACTATTATTACTATTATTACTATTATTATTATTATTATTATTATTATTATTATTATTATTTCTATTATTATTATTATTATTACTATTATTATTATTATTATTATTATTATTACTATTATTATTATTATTACTATTATTATTATTATTATTATTTATTATATTCTATTATTATTATTATTATTATTACTTTATTATTATTATTATTACTATTATTATATATATATATATATATATTAAAACCTTTGGTCGGTGGTAACAGTACCACCGCCAGGGTTAATTTAGGTATTTCCTCTAACACAGATCCATATAAGCAAGGAGTATTCCAGAACAGGTAAATCAGAAGAGGGGAAGAGAGTGGCGGGCGAGGCGGTAGTCTTCCAATGGCGATGGAAACGGCGATGGAGACGGCGATGGCTAATCAAACAACTTGGTAAACTTCCAGAACAGGTAAATCAGAAGAGGGGGAAGAGAGTGGCGGGCGAGGCGGTAGTCTTCCAATGGCGATGGAGACGGCCATGGCTAATCAAACAAACTTGGTAAACTCGGCTAATCGGAACGACGACGACGACAGAGGCTTATTGTGGAAGCTTCCCGTGGTTTATTCAAACAAACTTGGTAAACTCGGCCCCGCTTTTGGCCTTGGCGCCGGTTGCGGTGTTGGTTTCGGCGCTGGACTCATCGGAGGTAATGTTTGTCATACATGATTTGTTTTGATCTAACTGATTACTTTTTAACTCTGTTGTAGTTGGAATTCATATTGATTCTGACATTTTTGTGAAGTCAATCAATTGCGTATAATTTTATGTTTGGGCTAATTGGTTTTTTAGATTTAGGGTTTGTGGGAAATTACGATTTACTGATGTTAAGCACACTGTTTTCAGATTGCAGTTTGATTGAGAATTTTTTTTAGGTTTAATGAGTGTTTGGTTCAAATTTTTTTAGTAGTAGCTACTAATGTTGGTGTGATGTTTTTTTGTTGCAAAAAAGAGAACTTTAATGATTGGAGATTAAGGTGATCCCAGATTGGTGACACAATTGGGAGAACTTATGAAAATTAGATACCACACGTCCATTATTGCCTTTAGTTGATTGTTGTTTTCTACTTAAGAACTCTTGTTTTGAGAAGATTGTATTAGTTGCATCATACTCAATGCTAAAATGGTGTGGGTGTTAACTGTGTGAGAATAAATTGTTGAATGAAACCACGGATATTTGTTATTTGTTTGAATATTAATTTAGGTGCAGGGTTAGGTCCTGGATCCCTGGTCTACAGGTTGGTTTTGGATTTGGTGCTGGATTCCTTTGAAAGGCCACCGAGATTTATATAGTGTTGTGGCAAAATGCCTGAAATCTACAAAGGTAGAATATGTGGATAAATTGGCAAACCGTATGTGAGTAGATTCCGGGACATCTTTGTCATTTTACAACTCTAAATGTGAGGAAACCTCTTAAAATAGAATATGTGGTCATTTTACAGTTTTCCAACACGTTCCTATACCAGAACTGCATAAACAAAGCTTAATTGATTCTTTGATGGCCTGGCATTTATTTAGTCATTGGGATGGCTTATGCATCATTATCATCATTATCCGTTTATTGTATCATGTTTTGTTATTTCTTCTGATATAAGTGTTCATGTGGAAAAAGATTGTTAACCCGAAAACTGGAGATGAAAAGTCCGTTTCCATTTCTGTTGATGATGGGATTCGCCCAGGAACAAGCTTGGCAGATCTTGCAAATTAAAACCCGTATTTAGGAAAGACGGGTGAACACTGCTGGTACATAGGTTATGAGTAAAAATGGGTGATATTGGTTGTGGGTCAAAAAAGTTGATATTTGGTATGGGTTAACTTGGGTGATATTAGTTATGAGTCAAGATGGGTGTTATTGGTTATAACTCAAACGATTGAAATTTTGTATGCGCTAACATGGGTGGTATTGGTTATGTGTCAAAACGGTTGGTATTGGTTATGAATCAAAACAATTTATATTTGGTATGCGTCAAAACGGCTGATATTGGTTATGGGTCAAAACAGATGGTATTGGTATGGGTCAAAACGGGTGATAGGTTATGGGTCAATTGGTGATATTTATTGTGGGTCATAATGAGTAATATTGGTTATGGGTCGTAAACGATTAATACTTGGTATGGGTCAGCTTGAGTGATATTGGTTATGGACAAAATGGGTTATTTTAGTTATGGCTTAAAACGACTGAATTTTGGTAGGGGTCAACACCAGTGGTATTGGTTATGGGTCAAAATGGGTGGCATTGGTTATGGGTCAAACACTAATATTTGGTATCGGTCAAAACGAATGGTATTGGTATAGGTTAAAATGGGTGATTAAGTTATGGGTCAACTTGGTGATATTGGATGTGGGTCAAATGGGTGATATTGGTTCTGGGTCGAAACCGTTGATATTATATATGGTTTAGGTTGGGTGATATTGGTTATGGGTCAAACGGTTGATATTTGGTATTGGCCATCTTGGGTGATATTATTTATGGGTCAAAATAGGTGATATCGGTTATGGCTCGACACTATTGAAACTTGGTATGGTCAACACGGGTGGTATTGGTTGTGGGTCAAAAAGGGTGGTATTGGAAATGGGGTCAAAACGGTTGGTATTTGATATGGGCCAAAACGGGTTATTAATAGGTTATGGGTCAAAACAGTGAAAACAGTCAAAATGAGTGATAATGGTTATGGGTCGTAACTGTTGATATCAAGTATAAGTCAGCTTGGGTGATATTGGTTATGGGTCAAATGGGCGATATTAGCTATGGCTCAAAATGATTGATATTTGTTTGGGTCAAAATGAGTGGTATTTGTTATGCATCAAACGGATGTTTAGTTATGGTTCAAATTGTTTTATTTGGTATGGGTCAACATGTTTTTATACAACTTATGCTTCAAATTATTAAGCATATTTGTATAAGTCAAATTATTGTGCATATTGGCGGGTCAAAATGGGTGCTTTTAGTTATGATCAATATGAAATCTGATCATATGGTCATGCCTCATATGATTGTCTGGGTCAACATATCAAAGAAGCACCTACATATCCCAATAGGCCAAAGTCCCCTAGTCTGTTTGTGTTTGAGTATTTTGTTTTAGTAAGCGACATAGTAATAATAAATCAAAGTTTTGCTGTAATTGTATCAAGCTCCCGCGGCAACGCGCGGGAGAAATAACTAGTTATTATTATTATTATTACTACTCTACTACTACTATTATTACTATTATTACTATTATTATTATTATTATTATTATTATTATTATTATTATTATTATTATTATTATTATTATTTCTATTATTATTATTTCTATTATTTCTAATAATAATAATAATAATAAACCGTCGACAAACTACGCTAAACATACGGGAAAACCTTTCAAATCTATGTTCACCTCCATGGTTTAAATTTGTAAATTTACATACCGAAAATGGTGGTGTAGCGGCGGTGGTGGTGCAGCGGCGGTGTAGCGGCGGTGGTGGTACAGCAACGGTGGTGCAGCGGCGGTGGTGGTGCAGCAACGGTGGTGCAGCGGCGGTGGTGGTGCGGAGACGGTGGTGCAGCGGCGGTGGTGGTGCGGAGACGGTGGTGCAGCGGCGGTGGTGGTGCGGAGACGGTGGTGCAGCGGCGGTCGTGGTGCGGAGATGGTGGTGCAACGGCGGTGGTGGTGCGGAGATGGTGGTGCAGCGGCGGTGGTGGTGGGAGATAGTGGATGAAACTGTCACGGGGAGGTCTCGCGGTGACAGTTTGGCGGTGAAATGGTGGTGAAACGGTGGTAAAATGGCGACGGTAATGGTGAGATGTGGTGGTGAAAGATGGTGGATGTGGTGGTGAAATGGGGAAATGGTGAGATGGGGACGTTTGAAGGAGAAACCAGAAACCAAACGGTGACGGTTTGGCCAAACCGTCACCTTTTAGTGTAACGGCAGGTGATGTAATCGAGGAGAAATCAGAGATGAAATGAGTAAAGTGTGACGGTTTGACCAAACCGTCACACTTTCGGATAGGGCAGGTGCACTAATCGAGAGGAAATCAGATTCAAAAAATATCTAAAGAGGTCACGGCGTGGCCTCCACGTGACCTTTTGTTTCCATATTAATATTTTTAGTATTATTATTGTTATTATTGTTGTTATTATTATTATTATTATTATTATTATTGTTATTGTTATTATTATTATTATTATTATTTATCATTATTATTATAATATTTTTATATTAGAGTATATTATTATTATTATTATTGTTGTTATTATTATTATTATTATTATTATTATTATTATTATTATTATTATTATTATTTTTGTTCTTTTGTTTAATAAAAAAATAATTATATTATTATTATTAGTATCAACTTTAAAATTATTACTATTAAATTTTTTATTTATATTAGAGTATACTATTATTTTATTATTATTATATTATATCATTATTATTATTATCACTATTAAAGTTTATTATTTATGCTTGAACATAGGTTTACGAATATAAGATGTATATATGTTGATATGTTCACGATAAGATTGTTTAGGTTATCATTAAAACGTCACGGTTTGTACACGTACGGATGTTTGTATGTACGTCTACGAAGAGTATTTGTTATTATTGACTATATATGTTGATGTGTGTGCATGTTCATGAAAAAAATATCCGTTTTGATATAACTAATTGATCATAAACGTTAAGATATGAGTATGGGGAAACCTAAAAGGTCATGGTTAGGCCTCCCCGTGACACTTTGTCCATGTAAACTCTCACGGCAAGGTCACAAGGTGACACCTTTTCTCAAGAAACTGTGACAGCTTCATTCAACAACGCCACAAGTGTAAAATGGGTCACGTTTTGCCCAAACCGTGACCTTTTGGTTCACCTCTGTTAAATGCTTTTGTTTTCCATACATTTCAGCGAACCACTCCCGTCCCGACCGGTTAAGACGGTAGGCAACAAGGGGGTGGTGTGGGCTCGAAACCCACTACCACCGGTTCGGGGTAGGTTTTTTTTGTAAGAAATATTAACTTAGGATAATTTTTAAAAATAAGGCAAAAGGTCACGGTTAGACCATAACCGTGACCTTTTGCCTTATTTTTTAAAAATTATCCTAAGTTAATATTTCTTACAAAAAAACCTACCCCGAACCGGTGGTAGTGGGTTTCGAGCCCACACCACCCCCTTGTTGCCCTACCGTCTTAACCGGTCGGGACGGGAGTGGTTCGCTGAAATGTGTGGAAACAAAAGCATTTAAACAAAGTTTGTGCAAAAGGTGACGGTTTGGGCAAACTTTCACGGTTTGCTCTGTTGTCAGAAACCCTAATTGTCAGAAACCCTAACCGTGACGATTAGGTCTAACTGTCACAGTTTATCCTCCTAACCGTGACGGTTAACCCTAACCGTGACAGTTTATTCTCCTATTTGATTTAGTGTTTTATTATTATTACTATTATTATTATTATTATTATTATTATTTATTATTATTATTATTATTATTATTATTGTTATTATTATTTCTAGTATTATTATTATTACTATTACTATTATTATTATTATTATTATTATTATTTCTAGTATTATTATTATTATATTATTATTATTATTATTATTATTATTATTATTATTATTATTATTATTATTTCTAGTATTATTATTATTATTATTATAATTATTATTATTATTACTATTATTTCTACTATTATTTCTATTATTATTATTACTATTATTTCTAGTATTATTATTAATATTATTATTATTACTATTATTTTTATTTTTATTATTTCTATTATTTTTACTATTATTTTTACTATTATTTTTACTATTGTTTTTATCATCATCACCACCATCATCATCATCATCAAATAAAGTGATCTTGATTAATATTATAATGTCTCCGACAATGATAACTTACATTTGGCATTGGTGCCTCTTTGACGATCCATTATTCTAACGTAATTGTTTATATGATCCTGATACATATTTTTCCATTCTAGTGCTTGTTGATATACAAATCTCGATGGTAGCCCACATTGGGCATTGGGTAATCCCCTTCTAATTGTATGCAAATAAATGATCTTGGTTAATATTAGCAAGTGCGACAACTAGATAGATAATAATGGTTCGGGGGCTGTTCTCAGCGGAACCATGTCTGGCTGCCAAATGAAGAAATAAGATGCGCAATACAAGTGAATTTTTCCGCAATCATGAGTCCATGGGCCAGAAAGTTATCCAATGGTATCGGGTGCGGGTTGAGTCATGCCAAACCAATTTAAGCTATTACGAACAGAATCATAATAGCCAGGCATCTCGCGGTTTAAATTGCTCCGCCAACACCATATGTTTCTGTCCATCTCCGACAACATTTGTCACCTAACCCATTCCCATTCTTTTTGCTTGTTCCCTAAAGCCACCGCGATCGCCTGAAAACCACAGTTATCATCAGGCCGCACATCTTTTATACTCGAAACGTACCGGTGAATCCATTGGGGAAGCTGATCCTTAAACTTCATAACTTTTATCACGTCCTTTGGTTTCACTATTAAAGGAAACCCTAGGCCAGCTCCCCGTAATCGGTACATTTGAAGCAGCCTTTGCCCGATTAGAACGGTCGTTGGACATTTTAAACTGGGGGTATATGAGCTATGCCTCACCGGGTCAAGCATTGTTTGTTGTGAGGAAGTATACGACTGTGTCTAGCTGCCTCATACTGTGATGCATTGGAGTCCGCTCTTCTTTGTTGCTCCTTAATATTTGGACGACCACGTTGGTCATTACGCACCTCAGGTTCTTTAAGTTTTGACTTGCTTGAAAACAAAGACTCGTATAATTTCTTAAACAATTTTTTTACTTGAGGATTGGGAGACGACATAACCTTTTGTTTCAAGTCATCAAATTTCTCATCGTAGTCAGTTCAGGCGGCGCGACGTACACTGGCTCGAAAACAGCTTCCTCCAGTGTAGATCTACCGCATCGAGTGGAATACTTGTGACTAGATTTAAAGGATAATTATTAGTGAAAAATATGCAATCGTGTGACAATAGTAAGAAAATGTATTAAGAAAAATATAACATTCTCGGATGTATATCTCCAAACGACAAGCACATGGCATGCCCATGGACGTGGACAACTGGTGTCCACATGAACCCCCAGACTCCTGAATCATTTCCATTTTCGTCAACTCTGATTCAGGAGGCTAAGGCAAAAAAGAGATACTTTATAATGCAATTTTGAAAACAATGGCAGTCGATGGTCTTTTTTAATCTTCACACGGGACACCTCGAATGTTTTTCAAATTTCAATCTTCTGGCCGCGCACGAGGTCACAAACATATCCGACAAGTGTGTGCAATGTATTATTGGTCCCTGTGAGGTAACTCTTGAAGTTGGCATGTTGGCCCTCAACCCTATTAGTTGTAAATTCACCAAAGTTAAAGCGGCCGTACATACAACAAGTAATAATTTTCTCTTTATACGGCACCAACTAATTATTCCAATATATTCCCATACCTCTAAAAGAAATAACAAATTTTATAAAATAAACAAATAAATTATTAGAGTAATAATAACTATGAAATTCTTACCATGTTTACCATCTTCATTTAACTTTTCTTCCATCTTCATGCAATTATAATCGTACAATGCCCCGTGGAGACGAACACAAGGTCTTCCACCAATATGGAAAATCCTTCCACATGCCGGTTTTGAAAATGATATTCCACCGTCTTTTGATATTCTCCCTAACGTGCCACCTGCATAGGTTTTTAGTACACTCGGGAACACTGTGTCACACGCGCTCATCAGGGCCAGGTCCCTGTCTGTGACAATAATGCGGGGCTCCACACACCCATCGAGCATATCTCTGATCTGCTCCAAGACCCATGTGAAGTTGTCCTGCTGTTCCCTCGATATAAATGCATGCGCAATACAAAACGACTTCGACGTCGACGTAATGCCAATAACATGTACAAACGGAATGTTGTACATGTTGGTCTTGTACGTCGTGTCTATCAACATCACGTGCGGGAATGCTCGCCACATTTTATACGAAGTAGGATGACAAAATAACATCTTCCACGGCCTTAGTAGCTGCATTCTTTCGTGTTTCATACACGAACTCTTTTGATTGTAGCAGGTTTTCAAGTTCCTGCATTGGTGTCATGCCTTTTCTCCCCTCAGCCCTAACTTCAACATAAGATTGTATATGTCCTGAACAACACATACGCTGTGGGGAAAGTGCTCCCTTACGGCTGGATGGATGTGTCGTGGCCGCACGTGCTGCCTGTGTAACTTATCGACAAGATCAATTTCTTCGGCGGTTATCTTCCTAAGATGTGCGTGGCCCTCCTTGTGCACAACAGGATCGTGGTTGTGCGTCTCGTTTCTCACCTCTAACATCCAACTGTCACTCTTTCTTACGTACTTCCCTACGAGTTTAAAGGGACATCCTTTCTTTATGCTCCCGTACGCCTACTTGTGCCAGTGCATTGAGGTTCACCACTATGATTGCTTAATAGTTCTACATCCTTTTTTCATGACCGTCCCACCATAATGACGCATTCATACTCGCGTCCTCTCATTTTAGCCCACTTCTCCAAGTCCTCACGAGAATCAAAATACTGAAAAAATTATAAAGCTAGGCATAAAAACAATATGTAAAACAAATAAAAAATAAAATAAACAAAAGGATAAAACTCTTCGTACTTTATCGTTTTATAAGAAACCGTAGCCTTTCTTATCCGATCCTCATCCCCATCGTGCTCGGCGGTGTCCCCATGGTTTTCTTTGAGGTGAACCGAACCGTCACTCTCATCTGTGTCATTCCCATTAAAAGTATCCGACACATGTGTAATTTCTAGTTCTGATTGGTACGGGGGATGTCCGTAATCCAGCTCTGTTTGTGAATGGTACGTGTTCGAGAAATGCCCATAAGAATTGCAAGGGGGATGTCTGTACCCTTCACCGTAACCCGTCGGTCCAAATAAAGAGTTGTACGCCTCTTTAGCAAATGTGTTCGACGGGTTGGTTTCCTCCTCCCCCCACGGGGAGTGACTCCCCGTATACGTAATATTCCTAAAAAAGATAATGGTTAGATATTTTCAAATAAGAAGTTATAATAAAACAGATACTACTTCAACCTGGTTCGAATCTTCGATATGTGGCTCCTCATTCAAATCTGGAAGCTTCGGCTTTTGATAATGATCTCCCGAACTCGACATTGTTTTCGAATTAAGGTGCTTTTGGAACGACGAAGGCTATTTATGTTGAAAATCAGAAGGATATTTTTGTTGAAAAAAATAAAGATATTAATACTTCAAAAAATTGAAAAACGGTAATGGTTATTGAATGAAATTGTGAGGTTATTTATTGTGAAAATCTGGGCGCCAAACCGTGACGGTTCGAAGTAGGTGACGCTCGAATCCGGGGCCTTTTGTCAGAGTACCTCGTACCGTAAAGGTATACCTGGTACCCTAAAGGTCACGGTTAGGGCAAACTGTGACGGTTTGGTGACTGGTTTTCACTTTATCTGTGTACTTTTGTCGTTTTGTTGTCACGTGGTGTCAGATGACTAACACAGAAACCGTGACCGTAAGCCCTTGCGGTCATGTTTAAGTTGCACAACATGACCTTTTGCTCTAACCGTGACCTTTAGGTCCGGCTTACCCCCAAAAACCCCTACGGTGTCCCTATTAGAACCCTTAAAATATCCTTACAAAGTTAAGTTGGGTGGGGCCGTGGGGACATGATCCACTTATTTTGCTCCTAACCATAAGCATTATCCAATTAGTTAATCTTCTACTACAAGCCCATTGTCTTGAAGCCTTTATAGTTTATTCTGAGGATCTTTTTATGGGTTAAAACAATGCACTAGTAGTATTTGACTAGATAAATTTTAGAATAATGTTTTATTTGTGTTGAAATAAACATACATAAAAATTTTACCCCTTGATTTCAAGTTTCAACCGTATTCGACCCCATCATCAACCACCCTTAACCACTAATCGCTAATGTACATCTGATTTCACAAGTTTACAGGATATATGTTTTTTCTTAAAATTAGTGATAATTTAAGTCTAGTGATGAATACATTTATATATGTATAGATTTAATAGTATAATCAGAGAATATATAAGTAAAAAAATCCTAAAAAGTATTAAAAACCCTAATTTCAATATTATCACCCACTCCAACAAACACGCCACTCCATCGCCACTCCATCATGACCACAATCCAAATATGAAAACCTAAATATAAACAAAAACCAAAAAAATCACCATACATCACAAGGCATAAACCTAAATATAAACAAAAACCTAACCCAAATCCAAAAAAAATAACAACAAACAGAAACCCTAAGTTCATAAACAAGAAACATTTAATCCAAAAATGCATAATTTGACTGCGAATTCTTTTACTCTCACTCATGCTCATGTTTTTTTTGCTTTTCAAAGAATGTATACTTAGGGGCTGTTTGGCAACATCAGATTGAATAAGTGATGAATGAATAAGAGGGTCTGAACCAGTAAGAGGTCTGAACCAGTAAAAAGTCTGAACCAATAAGTGTGTTTGGTATAATATAACCCAATAAACCCAAAATTCTCTTAAAAACCCAAAATTCACATAAATTATGGTCTGTGGGTGACCATCACCGCACTCACATAAATTGTTCCCCCATTCCTCTTAAAAAACCCATCCTCATCTCTTAAAAACCCATCCTCATCTCTTAAAAACCCAAAATACCAAAATTCTCCCCCATTCCTCATCTCCGGCCGACCACCTGCACGCCACCACCACACAGATCTGAACCACCACCGTCGACCACAGATCTGAACCACCGCAAGCACCACCGCACGTCGCCGACCACCACCACAAGCACCACCGCAAACACCACCGCCGACCACAGATCTGAACCACCGCAAGCACCACCGCACGTCACCGACCACCACCGCAAGCACCACCGCAAGCACCACCGCAATCACCACCGCCCGTCGCCGACCACCACAGATCTGAACCACCGCCCGTCGCCGACCACCACAGATCTTCACAGACCACCACCGCAAGCACCACCGCAAAGCACCACCGCCCGTCACTCCACCTTCACGTCTGACCACGGGTCAGATTATGGTTGAGGTCTGACCGGGTAGGAGCTTCGGTCAGACCTTTTCTTCAATAAGAGGCAAACAACCAAACACCCTAGATCTGACCGAGTCAGACGTGAACATCTGACCGGGTCTGGTCAGACCCAACCAAACAGGGCCTTAAATTTTCTATCAAAATAGGAGAGTGACATTCTCTCATCTTGACTTTTCTACTTACTTACTACGCTTACATACATACAAGGAAGAGACTTCTGTAGTTGTGTAAGACACGTAAGTATTAAACAACATTTAGTATGGTTTTAAAAACATTGATCATATATGTAAGTACATGGTTATATTATTCTTGAACTTGTACAAAAAACATGTGTGAATCTATTCTTCATTGGATGATTAGATTTTATAACGTATGTGATGGGTTGGGGCGCCCATAAGCTTGTAAAAACAAGCTTGGGCTTTAGCCCACTTAAGGTAACATGCCATCAAATATGCTCAAGTCCCACTTAAGCTCAAAAAAATTATAGTTCAGGGTTTTCATTAGCAGATTCTCAGTTCACACAATCACACCGGCGACGGAGAGATGGGGAAATAGGGAATTAATTAGATTATTCATGATTGGGGGGTTGGGGTGGCCGGGCGGCGGGGGAGTTGGAAACGAACGGACGAAATTGGAAGTTAAGATCACGTTCAATCGGACCTTCGGTTTAACTCCGCCAATTATAAACTTTTTTAGTTTATTATTGTCGGTCCCAAGCCCAGATAAAGGAGGAGAGTTTTTTATATTAATATTTAAAATGTCTTAAATTTCAGTTTCGCTTTAGGCCTCCAAAAACATTGAGACGTCCTCTCAAACTCATTGATTTAGCAAAGCTTCGTGTTCTAGTGCTCTCTGGATGGTTAACAATTGTTCTACATAGTAAATCCATTTGGATTTTGAGCCAAATGAAAGGCATTGAACCTATGCACTTTTAATGGTGAGAGATAATAACTAGCATTTCATTTATAAAATACAAAAAGCTGTAATAAAACTTTTGCAAATTGAATTTTTAATAATCTAAAATGTTACTCATTGTCAAATAATAATTCATAGTATTAATTTGACCTATAATAATTCAAACTTTTATTTCGTTACCAACAACAGTTTCGTTAACATAATTATTAAATATTTACGCTTGATTTACACTCGATTTCGTTCACAATTATGATTACGAATGAAATGAAAATAAATACAAGGTAAATCGAGTTTAAAGTAAACTAGTTATTTCTCCCGCGCGTTGCCGCGGGAGCTTGATACAATTACTTGTCCTCATCAATTATCATCGACCCATAGATGTTACCGGCCCATAGTGAATCCACAAAGGGGAAACCAAACCATCGCCACCGAGAGGGCGTGGTGACAGCTACATTGCCGCCACCTACACAAACCAGACCAACTAAATAGCAACAGGAATAACCATAGCAACATCGTCTGAGACGAATCTTGATCCGTCATCATCGACAAGTAAAAAAAGGGCGGTCTCAGACGGATCCTCGTCCATCATCATCGACCTATAGATGTTACCGGCTGTTCAATGTATATCTCATAACTAACGGAATGGTTAAACTTAAGTACCTGAATCAATCAGACGGCATTCTCACTGTACAATTCATTATTCACGATCCAACTTGCCAAATTGTCCCACTCACTTTGCTTCCTTCTATATATAGATATTCTGTACTCAGTCATCTATTAAGAAATATAGGTTAAGATAATCACTTTGTAGCAGGATAAAAGATGTGCCAGCTTTGTCAATAAACTTAGATGCAAGGAAACGACTGTGTTATTGTATTAGCACCATTGTATCTTTTAGAAATGAAAGGAAAACAAAATTTAAACAGAAAAGGAATGAAATAACATGCAATAATACAGAATCATCCTTATACGCAGACCCGTTAAATGTTTCAGAACCTTTTTTTCTCAAAGATCATGTCAAAACTCACTTGATATTTACTTGCATCAAGATCTGCAAACACTTGTTTTGTTAGCTCAGCAAGGAAACGACCTGAAAAAAATAGTAAGCATGAGTGATGAGTCAATAGTTAATACATAAGGCACAGACCCATTCAAATTTAAGTTAGTAAAAATTACCCTGAATCAGATTATCTTGTTTTAAGAAAAACTCCCGTAGCCTACTCTGACCATAGGAATTGTACTTCAGATTGAATTTATCACAACGATGAAAAGTGCTCTTGTCGGTATGCACATCTAATAAATCAACATTCAGGTCATACCTGCATGAATAACTTCCATCAGCTATTTGTCAACTTGTCACCAAAGCAAGATAATATATTCAAAAAGAGTAAAAGAAAATAAATAAATAATTAGGTTACCCAGTTAAATCCAAGCTTTCAAAAACCTCTTTTAAAGTCAAATGTGTACTGTCACGAAATATTACAACCTGAACAAATAGGAAAAAGAAAATTAACAGACCGCCGACTTATTTAAACATGATAAACAAACTCCTAAGTACATTTTTAAAATTCGATTTAGATTATGAGATATAATTTTTCGTGATTTTTTTAACCTTATTGTGTTTTCTCACACTTTATAGCAAAAATACACTTTATAAAATAATCTCACCCTTTAATTATATTCACTAAAATTAGATATTTTTCTTTTATTTCATGTTTTCTCCCTCTGATGATAATAATTTTCATTACGTTTAGATAAATCTAATAAACTCGAGAAACAATGATCTTTGCAACTAAATCTGAAACGCCAACATTTTGTAGTTTAGCCTAAAGGCCAACGTTGGTCAAATGATTATTTTCATATTCAAAAAATAATAGAAAAGAAGTGACAATTTTTAAGATTTAATCTAAAATTCAAATTTATTTTCTAGCTTTCACACTTTCATGACTCTATTAGTTCCCAAGCTTAAAGATTATTATTCTCATTCTTGACCATTAAAACAAAATAGTAAGACGATCAGTATATTGCAATCACTGTGTAACTATAAATCAAGATTATAATGGTTTCATAGACAGTGTTATCGTAATTCACATGTTAAACTAAACAAAATGAAGACTCCCAACTGCAACATTTACATAACATACAACAAAATCTAACAAATATCAATTCTTGGTTTTAACATTTCAAGAAATGCAAAAGATTGGGTACCATGGTCCATGGGGCCTAAATCCAAAAGCTTGGGTGCAATGGTCCATTGGGGCCTGTGATGGTGGTCTTGTAACTTTAAGTTCAGTTAGGTGATTGTTGTATCAAAGACATGTATTATTTAGGGCCTGCAGATAAAGATGAACAAACAGGTGATTAATAAAAGAAGCAATACGACTTTCTTTACCCAAGCGTGAACTTGAAGAGAAAGAAAACCACATTACAAATAGAAAGAACGACGACAACAATAACAAGAAAGGACACAAAAGAATAGCGGCCTGGCCTTGTCGCAATTCCACCATCTCCCAAGTTGTGTAGAACATATACAACATCAGATGCATAGACAACGTATATTAATTTAGAATTCGAATTCCAAAAGGAAACAGATCATACAGTAGAACCATATGCATCTTTGACTTGTGAGAAAGAGGAGGTGGAGTTGCAGAGACCCACAAACTCTACACTATAAAACCTCAACAACAATCATTTTAATTGGGTATTCAAGGATTGGATGACCTTAAATACTCCATCTGATCCACTAACTCTTGCAAATCTTCATCCCAATCAATCTTTTGAGCATCTAACTCATCAAGAAACTCCTCAGGGTGTTGGTCAACAGGCAGATCCACATTCAGCAGTTCCTCCCAGAGATGCTCATTGGATTCATCCTCCACTAAATTCATTCTCACCCTCTCTCTCCTTAAATCCCCAAATTCATTCTCCTTCATCTCATCTATTCTTCAACAACTTATGCGCTTCTTTATTAAGCAATTTGATTATTATTCAATTCATGGGTTGTGTGGGCTCCAAGCCGGAGGACTCGCCACCGCTGGCTCTATGCCGGAGCCGGTGTCACTTTCTCGATGAAGCAATTCACCACCGGTATGTTCTTGCTGAAGCACACTTGGCCTACTTTCACTCCCTTAAGTCGGTCGGAGATTCGCTCCGCCGTTTCTACGATCTCCACTCCGGCGACGGTGGCGCTGGTGTCCGGTGCTTAAGGGCTCTGCACCTCCGGCTGTTGCCGCAGCTCCCGTGGCTTCCCACCGCCGGGAGAACTCCGCTGGGTCTCATATCCACTTTCACTTCGATTTCGATGATGATGACGATGGTGATGATGATGATGAATCTCTTCATTTCTTGTTTTGAAACTTGTACCCTGTGCATCACCTTTGGTACGGTGGCACTGTAGCCACCGACCAAAGGTTTTAAATAGAATAGATAATACAAATTGGTGTTTTTAGAAAAGTAAAATTTTATAAACCAAAAATAATTAAAATTTGAAGTTATAATAAGAAAATTTGTAAAAATGATATTCTTTAAAATGGTTTGATTTGAAGCAAAATGTTAATTTTTTTGGAAAAAACAAAAATGTTAAATGCAAAACTTTTAAAAAATTGATATTATTGTTTTATTACTTATAAGTTTTACTAATACTTAATTTTAATTTTATCTTATCTAATAGTATTGTTTTATAATTAATAAAATTTTATTTTGTTTTATATTTAATTTTCTCAACCCGTGTAATACACAATAATAAAGCTAGCCGATTCATATATTGCTACTAAAACTCACACCCAAACTTGCCAATAAAAGTCGGGACTTTTGTACAGTAGACTTGCCAAAATAGGTTTTACGCCAATAATTGATTTGCAACAATTTGGGGATTGCATGTAGACGTTGGTTTTATTTGTTTTGGTAATATATCTATACATATAATAAAGTATTTTTTTGCCACTTTTTATTTTCTTAACTCATGTTTTTATTACTTAATTTTTTTATAAATATTTACACATTAATTTTTCCTCCAAAAGGGTATTGTAATAATTTAAACACTCATACAAAATTCTCTCTCTTATTAAAAATAAATTTTTTTAATTACAACATTTCTCTTTCTTATCTAGATTTTTTTAAAATCAACTATCATTTTTAAAAATAGATTTACTAAGAAATTTAAAAAGATCACATCTTTTGATTAAAACCAAAATAGTAAAACAACAAAAATTTATATAATATGAAATTTTCTAAATCAGTAAATTTTAAACAAATATTTTAAATTGTTTTTTTTTAAAAAAATTATAAAAATGTATTTTTTTTTAAAAATAGTCTTATTAAAATAACCAGAATAATTCCAAACCAAAGTTTTTAAAAACTGAACTTATATAAAAATATTTTTTATAAAAAAATCTTAAAACGAATGTTTAAAATAAACTATTTAGATAAAAGGGTTTAAATGGTATAATTAATTATTTCTTCAAATATTACGTATATATAATTTTAATTATATTCTTTATTAATTCAAATATTACGTATATATAATTTTAATTATATTTTTATTAAAATATTATACTATAACTATTTGTTTTTATTACTAATTATAATCCGTTTAATTAATGAGTTTTTAGTCTATTGATCGATCTATCTATCTATCTAAAAAACTAGAATAAACGTGACACGATTGTAAAACTCGACATACAAACTTTCTCATTTCTCTATATCATTGATAATAATATTGAATACTAATAATATTACTCATACCATTTTCAAAATAAAAAATATATAACTTAATAAATTAAAAACCTATATTTTTATTAAAAGCACACTTTTTAAAATAATAATTGTATAAAATACAGAATACAATAAATTATTTTTTAATTTATTTTTCTTAAATAAAATATTTAAAAATCACGGTTATTTTATAAAACAAAAGTTTAAGAAAAGTGCATCATTGTTTGTTTACTTAAAGTAGCTATTTATACGTAATTATTATCTTATTTTATCTTCAAACATGATTTTATAATGCATAATTATTATTACTAATTATTTAATATTTTATTTATTCAATCCGTGTAATATATGGCGACTAACCTAGTTGAGTTATATTGTATGGAGTTTAGACATCTTAAAGACTTCATAATGGATATAAGGGAGGGAATAATGTTTGCAGTTTCTACGTATATACATTACTAACTTTAAAAAACCCGTGTATTACACATGTTTAATAAATAAAATAATATTATAATAAAATTTATGAAAAATAAAATGATATTTCAAGACATGATATGACTGAAATTACGTATGAGTAAATAGTATAAGTAATAAAATAGTGATATCAACTAACTTTGTTTTTATTTTTTTTCAAAAAAATAATATTTTGTTCTAAAACAAACCGTATAAAAATATCATTTTTTAAAATATTTCATTATCATAACTCTTAAATTAAATTATTTTTTGTTTTGAAATAATTTACTTTTTAAAAACACTAATTTTATAATGTATCATATTTTTTAAAAAGTTTGATATTTTAGAAAAAAAAATATTATTTATAAAACTGTGTTTATTTAGAAATAACATTAATAAAAATATTTTTCTTAATTTATAAAAAATATTTAATCTAAAAAATGTTAAATAAATTATTTGTAATTAAGGTAATTACTTAATATGAGAGAGATGCGAGAAAATTTTGGTAAGAAGAATTGTTGTGCTCACACATGTTATACTAAGTTACTCTTTTATTATAATAAATATAATAAGTATATTTATTATAATAGGTAGATATGATGAATTTCTCGATGTAAGTTAATTGATACAATTAGGTGATGTATTTTACTACTTGGTAAGGCTTTAATTGAGTATAAACATATTCCATAGGTGCTGTGATTTCTAGGTTATTTTGAAGTAATTGACTAAAAGTTTTGTTGGCAGGAGTTTTAGGTAAATAAAGAGAATCTAAAGATTATTTTTTTATCAATGTATTTTGCAATGCTGCTATAAACAAATCAGTTGGTTATGACATTCTCATGGAACTTTTCTTTGAGTTTATTATTTTTTTGCTTTTGATTTGGGTACCATAGATTTGTTTCTTTTAAGTTCAACCATAGAAATGTTTTTAAAAATCTGTCTGTGTATTGATGCAATTAACCCGATGCTGAATATAATAATTAGATACTTAAACTTCTATAAAAGTTTATTGGAAATCAACTTAAACAACGATATAGGATAAAATAGTTGGTGGTTAGAATTGTAAAAGGAAGAAAAAGAAATAATTAATAAAAACGTATATAAATAATGAAATGTGAAACAAAGAAGATGCTAATCCTGTAGATTCATTCCCATGGTTTGATCATTCCAAGTAAATCGCGGCGTTGAACCAACAATCAATCCAATTGATAATAGATCTAACTAGAGGTGCACAAACCGGTTTTTTTTTTTGAACCCGGGTCGGGTTGGACCCGGTTCGGGTTTGGTCAACCTTTTCAAGACCGGTTTTTGACCAAGAACCGGTTCGGGTCGGAACCGGTTTTCAACCCCATCAAACCCAACCCGGTTGGAACCGGTTCGGGTTGGAACCGAACCGGGTCGGGTCCAAGAACCGGTTTGGAAACCCGTTTTTTTTTTTTTACCTACTATTTAAATTCTATACAAATTAATTACAAATTTTGATTAATTAAAATTATTAGACTAGATTAATTATATACGATTGTACGCGTTTTTATTTTCATTTTAATAAGTAAACAATTAAAACGCAATATACATATTACGTTTAAAACGCGTTTTTATTCATTACGAAAAATAAACAATAAAAATTACATTAAAATTAAACCAAAGAAAACAAAATATACATATTACGAATACAAGTTTGTCTAATTTAATCGTCTTCGTCGGTTTGTGTGCCAATGCGTTGAGACAAATCATAAGCGAATTCTTCGTCGGATAGCGGTGAGGATCGTCCGGTTTGTACCTCGTGCTCGTGTATTTCTTCTTCAATCGGTGTTTCTTCTTCAAAGTTTGATATGTGTTGTCTTCGTTCGGCCGCATCTAAGTGGTCCTTTAAACAAATACACATCTCTAGCGATGTTGGAGTTAACCTTGTTCTTCTAATCGATAAAACCCTGCCACTAACAGAAAATGCAGACTCCGAAGCTACCGTGGAAGCTTGGACGGTTAGTAAATCACGTGCCATGGCGGCTAGGACCGGAAATTGTGATTCCTTTCCTTTCCACCATGTCAGAATATCAAATTTCAAAAATTCATCGGGAGACATAGTGGTTAAAAATCGGTTCCCATATATCTCCCGAGTTCGCTACTTGGGGTGTTACCCCTTTGACGTTTACTGTTTTCATTTCTCAAAGTATTGTATAAACTAATCATCGGGTCTCTACTTGAGCTCGACGAACTCGATTCCACGTTCGATGGTCGGTGGATGTTTGATGTTGCACCATATTTTTCAACATAAACATTAAACAATTTTTTAAAAGTTTCATTAAATATTTGTTTTGTATTAACATTAAAAATGGGTCAAAATCATGTAAATCTAAATCATAAGTTATCTCATCTATTAAAGTTTCTACCCCCGAAACATTTAAACACGGGTCGAGTGCGGCGGAACACGTAAAAACCGGGGGTAGTTCAATGAAATATTTTTTAAATTTTTCTTTCATCGGCGCTACCATTGCTGAAAACATTTCGTTTCTTTCTTCATATTCACTTAATTTATGGGTCATTAAATAAATTTGATGAAGCGTTAGACAACTTGTCGGATAATAAACCCCCGACAATTTTGTAGTTGCGTTTTTAAAAAGCTCTAAAAATTGAGTTATTTCTTGAATATATTCCCAACCCTCTAACGGAAACGGAACAACCCGACCCCGCATCGCAAGACCATCGTGGAAAACATGAAGCGTTTCTTTTTGACGTAAAGCACTATTAAACATTTTCCAAGTAGAATTCCATCTAGTTGGGATATCCCAATTTGGTCCTAAACAAATGGAATTCGTATCGTGACACATTTTTCTATAATTAACATATCTTTTTCTACTAGTTTTAAAAACGTCACGTAACATGTTTTTGAAAGACGTTTTAAAATCTTCCACTTCAGGAACGCCAAGACCATCTTGCACAACTAAATTAATAATATGTGCAACACATCTTGAATGAAAAAATACGCCGTCACCAACCGGTTTATATTTTATTTTCAATTTTTCAACGACGGATGTGTTGTTCGAGGCGTTATCAAATGACATTGAAAAAATTTTGTTTTCTAATTTATATGTTTTGATTACATAGTCTAAAATTTGAAAAAATTATCACCGGTATGCGGATATCCAAATAATTCAAACGCAATCGTATGTTTCATCATTTGCCACGAACTTGGATCTATCCAATGGGCCGTGACGCAAAGGTACGATTCCGGTAAACCGTGTGGGGCGGACCAAACGTCGGTAGTTAAGTTCACACCGGTTTGTAATTTTTCAGATAAAACCTTTAAATTATTTTTTGCTTGTTTCCAAAGATTTAAACAATCACGTCTAAGAGTGGTGCGACTTACGTGAGTGTAGCGTGGTTGAAGAGTTTCTTGAATCAATTTTGTTAACCGAGGGTTGTCGAAGTGATCGAACGGTAATCCTTCTTGAATTACAAACTTTGCCATTCTATCTCGAACCATATCTACGTTGAAGTTTCATAAACCACCATCGTTTCCGATTGATGTTTGCCCTTGACTCGGTGTACTTTTCAAAGAATTGCACCATTTGGTCATATGATTTCTCAAAGTCGAGTTTGAATCCGACTTGAAAAACGAACCACAAGCCTTGCATCGAGCTTTATGTTGACCATTCGACATTTCGCATAAGTCAAAATTACACCAAATCTCTTGGTTTCTCGTTGTTGAAAGAATTCTAACAACGGTAGCGGCACTTGAGGATCCACCGGTTGGAACCGAAGATTCAGAAGCCATAATTCAAGATATTGAGAGAGTAGAAAGTTGAGAGTGAGGAACGTTTTTGCGTTTTTAAGCATGTTTTCGAGCGTTTTTTAAGTTTTGAGTGTTGTGACTAAACCATTACACCCACTACCTATTTATACTATCATATAAGGGCAAAATGGTCCAAAAATGTTGAAAAAACGGTCAAAAACGAGCTTATAACGGCTATATAGCCGTTTTAAAACGGTCAAAAAAAAACGGTAAGAACCGGGTTGGAACCGGGTTTTTTGAACCGGTTTCCAAACCGGGTTGGATCAAAACCGGTTCCAAACCGGTTTGGGTTAAAAATTTCAAAACCGGTCCCGAACCGGTGGGTTTTTTTCGGGTTGGAACCGGTTTGGGGCATTTCCGGGTTCAAACCGGGTCGGGTCCGGTTCGGGTCTTCGGGTCGGGTCGGGGAACCGGTTTCGGTGTGCACCTCTAGATCTAACCATTATTTTATTGTTTTGGTATCAACTGTTTATTGATAGGTTGCCACTTAAGATCGCCTAATAGATCCCATTTTTTAATCGCTCCACATAGCTTACAATCAGGCAAGAAGAAATCTTTTAGTTGGGTGGATGCGAATCTGAATCTATCAATAGAGCAATTGCATTCCAGTCGTAGTCTCAATCCCATATTCGTCTTCACCGTGTCTGACCCTCTCAAGCTTTCTATATGGAGTGAGTCAGGTGGGGGCCTTCTTTCTTTGTCTTTTTTTTAATCAAAATCGGGCGTGGTGCAATTATATTGTTATTGTGAGATTGAAAAGTCATAAATCCATTTATTCGAATACAATTCACTTTGGCTAGATCATATCCAAAAGTAAACGAGAAATAGAACGGATAAAGATAAATGAAGGGCACAAATATTTTTGGAAGAGGTTATTCGTCTACCTGGTCTTCGACACATTTAAAAAAATGATAGATATATTTAAGTAATGATAAATTTTAGTTAAATTATAAAGATCATATGAAATAATATGTGAAAGCTCATTTACGTACCATCCCCTAAAATGTGATAATAAGATATGTTAATCTTTTAAAGTGAAAAAAGAAATTTTAATATACACAATTACTATATCCTTAATTTGAAAGGTCTCCTAAGTTTCTTGAATTGATATTTTCTATTTTTTTTTGAAACTTTAAAAAATGTCACTTTAATTCTCTTAAATTTCTAAAGCCTTGGGTTTACATATTGTATATTAATATTTAAAAAACTAATTTATTACATTTTTATTGTAATGTACATGTTGATCTAAATTCGAGTTCGTCTATGTCGGAGCGTAAATTTTGTTCTGACACAAACTGGGTTAAATGTAAAACGCTTTGCTAATTTTTATGTATACTTTAAGTTGGTCTACGATGCATATTTAAGGTCAAATGTAATATGTTTTTGTTTGATGATATAAATACGAGTAACTCATGTTGCGTATAGTGACGCTGCAACGCAAAGATATATTTACTAGTATATAATACGTATCAAAATGTTTTCTCCTGAATAAGATATTGAAATCCGGTGAACACGTGGTTAAATTGATTTGATAAAGAGGCTAAAAATTGATCTATCAATTACTTATTTAACATGTTTAATTCATTACTTTTAAAGAAAATAATAAAATGTGTCCTAAATTGAAAAGACAAGATTGTGTTAGTTTTGTTTGAAAGTATTAAAAGATAATTTATCATTCAAGTGTGTTGGACATAAGCTAAAAGACATAAATGTGTTAGTTATATACCTAATTTGATGTTGTGTCCTATCTCTCAAGTCTCTAATTCTTTTCTTAATTGCCATCTTTTGAAGTACACTGTTCTGTTTTTGTATGAGAATTAGAAAACATTTTTTTAATCACTAGATACATATAAGCATGTAATATACATTCTTATATTTATAATCAGAAAAACTAATCATGCATCTACTTTCATGTATGGTTATTAGCTCTTTAAATTGAGATGGCTTACTAAAGCATGTTAGAACTCACGTGCAAGTTTTCCTACACGTGCTTTGTTCGTTATAACTTCTTCAAATAACAAAAAAAATGTTTTTTTTGAATGGCAAGATGATATACAAAAAGAAATAAGACATTCTAGCAAGGAGCTAAAAGCCAAGAAGCAATCACCATTCAAAAAAAAAAAAAAAAAAAAGAAAGAAAAAGAAAAAAAAAGAAGACAACAACAAATTACATATAGAGGAAAAACATCTTTGATTCCATTTTGGGGCCACCCATTTGGATTGATTTCTCACCCAAATGCAAGGGACAGTTTAGCAACAACATTTCTTCTACAGCCTTTGTGGTTGGAATCCAATCTTTTGCCAAATGAATGCATCTACTTTGAATCACAATTAAGTGTTTTTTTTACGTATCTTTTTTTATTATATATAATTCGTGTGGGTTTTAAACCCGAAGATGAGAGGGTAAGTTCAAAACACCTCTAGGTTGACAACTTGTAGTAAGCTTGCGTATGAACCACCTCCATGTCAGTCTGTCCGATGACTACGTCATGGGACACCCCCACTCGCTCTCCTCCCTCACAAATTTGCCAACCCCTTTCTTTCCTCCTCTTACAAAAACCGCCCTCATCTTCTACGAATAATCCATGGTCACAAATCATAGGATCTCTCTTTTCCTAACATGTTTGCAACATGCTTCCCTCTCTTCCCTAGTTTCATGTAAATTGTCCGTTGGTAGAAACTCATCTACAAATGCTCTTATTTTCATGCATCTGTTTTATTTTTTTAAAACGTTAGCTCCATTGATATAAATTGAAACATTTATAATGATACTTGAACTTATAATTAGTGAAATTTGTTCATATACATCCGAGATGTATTATATGTTTTTGTAATGTCTTGTTTTAGTTATATTTATTACTTTTATGATAAAAAATTACAATGATGAATATAAAAAAGTTGGTTCACATTATATGAGATAATAATATAATACAAAAATATTATTGTTTGGAAATATGAAGATTAATATCATTAACAAAACGAACTATATGGAAAATAAATAAGTTTTACATAAATGTAAGTAGATTCAAATAAATGTCTTCAACAAGTTAAGTATTTACTTTCGCCTTTGACTGTAACAACGAAGAAACAAAATATTAATGGATGTGGCTTATATTCTTGTTTAACACGAGTCTCTTAAAACAAACTTCCTAATGAACGTGCCCCTGCACACATGAGTTTATGTTAAAAACCCTTAACCTACTAAGTGTACGAAATCACATGACACAAATTTGGGGTGACGGAAGCCCCTGCACACATAAGTTTATGTTAAAAACCCTTAACCTACTAAGTGTACGAAGTCCACATGACACAAATTAGGGTGATGGATAACTCATTCTGAGTCATAACTCATAATTACACACTTATATTTATAACTATGCACCTTAATAATAACATATGTTATACATATAATACATCTTGTTCGTTAAAAAGTTGATTTTTAAGAAAGAAGTAGTAGAAAAACCATACATATTAATAGCCAATGACTGCCTTTAGTCTAGAAAATCTTATCATGATCTTATAATGAGGGCTTAAAACCCACTCGCCGTTGCTTTTTTCACGCTATACACCATTCAAGCCCCTGTTATTCAAGAGGATGGTGTTCCTCACGTGATAGGATGCCAATTCAACTATTCAAAACCCTTAGCCCCCTCTATCGTGCCGGCTATCTTTTTGTATATTGGTGAACGATCCTAATCTAACTCTATTTTACTCTTAATTAAATCTACATCAAATGTTTCAAATGAAACTTAAACCGAATGAGAACATACACTTTTACCATTAAACTATACTAGTGGTTCTTGTGTGGGCTAAGTAAACTACTCTTTTAACCTCACCAATTTCCATAGCACACAAAACTTGAAAAAAATAGCAACTGTTTTTGTGGGCAAGATTGGTGGTAGCTCACAGTTGCGGTCAAAATTACACAAGTCAACTTCCAAATTGTTCATCAACTGCATTCTTTAAGACGAAATCGAAAAATTTGAGAACGAAAGCACCAAAATTCAAAGATTACAATTTACATGTACATTCAATGCAAATTGTGCTGATATATAGAGAGAAAATGTAGAGAGAGAGTAAGAATGTACACGTAAACGATTGTGGTCCGTGTATGGAACGAAGGATACAAGGAAGAACACGCTGTTATCCTTCAACCTTCCATTAACTCCCATAACAATCCCCTTTCAAGCTTTCGTTATCCTATTCGCATCAATTGTTGCTCAAATCAGTATTATTATTATTATCATCATCATTGTTATTATTATACACTTCTGTGTGTTTTGAGTTGTTTTCCCAATTGGGTTTTTTTCGAATGGCTACTGAAGAAGAAGAATCTTCTGGGTTTAGCTTAGAAGGGGTTGAAGATGTTCAGGACTTCGTTTTGGTGAGTTTTAGGGTTTTGTTCTACCTAAATTGCGATTGAATGCATGGGAATTTGTTAATTTGTTGTAGATATCGTTAATTTAGGGGTAACTACAGTTGATGTGATATTCTGTTGTACTTTTACTTTGTGGAAACTTCCAATTGATGTGATATTGAGTTGTTCTTTTACATTTGTGTCAATTTCGATAGTGGATTGTTGTATGATTAAGGAATAAGGAGGTTTGATACTTTGATAATTGATATCAATATCCTAATGGAGGGAATGAAATTGATTGGTTGAGTTACTTTATATTTGTGTCTTTTAGCTTGATATGATCATATGAATTAAGAGATGTATGGTTGTTAGAGATTTTGATTTGATGGAATTTGAAGATTATGAGGTTTGAATAAGGATTGTGTTGTTGGCAGGGAAATGAAGGGGAGTCGTTAGATACGAAGCGGTCTAATCATCTTTATGATTTAATGAAAACGGGCAACAAAGCTTTCAGAGCTAATCAGTATGAGGAGGTACACAATTATGACTACTTGATTTTGTAGATGCGATTTTGCTGCTGTTATTGTTAATTCTATTTGTGAATGAGCTTCTATGTGCGTAATTTTTTAATTACTTTGTTGAACAATATATATTAATCAGGCAGTTACTTGTTACTCGAGAGCTCATAATATCAAACCAGATGATCCTATCATTCTTAGCAACCGATGTGCTGCCTACCTCAGGTGAAACTTTGTGTGTGTATGTGTATATATGTATGTATATGTTCCACTAGCGCTAATCTCTTTAATCATGTGAACCAGGATTGGCCAATTTCTGAAACACAGACCTGCTTCTTTGTCTGAAAGAAGACCTTTGAGTGGGCTTGATCCTACAACCCATGCTAG
Source organism: Flaveria linearis (assembly GCA_024085815.1). Lineage (NCBI taxonomy): Eukaryota > Viridiplantae > Streptophyta > Magnoliopsida > Asterales > Asteraceae > Flaveria > Flaveria linearis. Next base: position 19,289,673 of record CM044017.1, on the reverse strand, counting down.
TGTACATGATCTTTCTTTTTGAGGCTCAGGTTTATTGGGTTCATTGTCACTGTGTGTATATTTGTGACCACCAAGTTTTTTGAATATTTGAAATTTGTTTATTCAGCTTGCATTGAAGGACGCTGAGCAGTTAATGAACTTAAAAATAATACTATACTGGCATATGTCCTGAAGGCAAATGCGCTCATTTTGGTGAGTATTTAACCTATTTACTGTTGGATATAGATTATAAACCGTCTACAGCATATTCATTTGATACCTTCCGTTTATAATCTGTTGATAATTTTCTGCGGCAGTTAGAAAAGTTTGAGTCAGCTCGTGATGTAATTCTTACAGGTCTTCAGGTTGATGCTTCAAGGTAATTAATTTATTAAAAATTTTCTTTACCACCTTAGGAGTTTAGTATCTTTTTTACTTCTCTCTCCAAATGCATACACATATTGGAATTTCTTATTTATTCATTCTAATTTAGATGTATGACTAGAGTACGCATTCTTTCTTTTTTTATTTGTATTTTTTTTTTTGCCTTTTACAGAGCAGTAAAATACATTAATATGCTTTTCTGTTTCTGGTGTGTCATGTAGCAATGCTCTAAAGAAATTAGAAAAGTTCACAGCCAATATATTCGGGAAGAGAAACCATGGTCAAACACCACGTACCGATGACTTTGACTGCACTGTTTGTTTAAAATTGCTCTATGAACCAATCACAACTCCATGTGGGCATACTTTTTGTCGGTCATGCCTCTTCCAGTCAATGGACCGAGGTTAGTTGACTTTTTGTTTATTTTCTCACTAATATCTTTCCATATATCAGGACGCTAATTTCAATCTCGACCCTTGGATATCTGCTAGGGAACAGATGCCCATTGTGCCGAACGGTTCTGTTCATCAGTCCTAGAACTTGTGCAATTAGGTGCGTTGATTCTCTTTTTAATAGCAAGAAATATTCTCATCATAATTTGCCTTAGAAGACTTTGTATTTCTTTTCATATTTTTTCATTTTGTCAGAGGAGAACTATGAATTTATATGACCAAACAGTTAGTTACTATAGTCTTTATAGTTATGCATACGATTATGGCTTGAAAGTAATCAAGTTAAACCAGGTTTTCTTCTACAAACAAACCATTGTACATGTTTAATTTTTGATAAAATAGTTTCAAGAATCCGATTCAAGGTAACCCATACAGGTTACTAGCTCAAAAGTGATGATGCGGCAGTTGATGTGTTGGTTAGTTTGACCAAGTTGAATTTTTCTGATGTGGCATCAGAAACTGGTTAACGCTTGACGAGGTGAATATTACCTTGATTGAAATCTTGGAAGGTTATTATGGGTGACAACAAAGATGTTTATTCAAAGCAGAATCAGACAGAACTTGATTACTTTTCCTGCAATTACTCCTTATACACAAGTTTTATGACATAATTACTCTAGATTTCAAATAACATATTCTTATTTATATGAATTAGTTTGGGAGATAGGGGGTATATTATATATAGCAATACAATTATCATACCACAAACCATAACCATATAGCAATTCAATTAAATTACATGTAAGAAGACATGCATATTTGGCTTGTTGTCTGCACTCCAAAGACATGTTTTGTGAGAATCTTTTGATTTAAGGAACTCTAGATTTCAAATAACATATTCTGATTTTTTAACCAGGAAATTGGAATGTGAATCCATTCCTAATCTAATATATTTGCTTGATTCTTTCTTTCTTTCCTTTTTTCTAGTGTGACACTGAAAAATATTATAGAGAGGAATTTCCCATCGGAATATGCAGAAAGGAAATTGGAGAATGACAGTTTGACCAATATGGGTCCTGATTTTTTGCCTCTTTTTGTCTTGGATGTTGTCCTACCTTGCCAGAAATTCCACTTAAATATATTCGAAGCCCGTTATAGACTTATGGTGAGTTTTTATCCATTCTATCTCCACATCTGTAATGCATTTTTCTATGTCAAGTCTGGATGCAAAAGAATGAGATAGACTAAGTTGTTTCCATTGAAAAATTTATCAAGACTTCATTGTCAAAAACTATTAAAAAGACTTTAGTTTGATGATAGATTATGGTAATGGTTGACATCATGCCTAAATGACAGGTGAGGAGACTCATGGAAGGAAATCGGCGAATGGGAATGGTAGATATCTGTAGCGATCTCTTTCTCTTCTAGAGGTGGCAAGCACGGGTTGGGCTGGTTGGGTAATGGTCAAGAGTCAAGACACGTCACCTTGTACGTGTCACACTGGGTTGGCCCACAACACATTTTGTCCAAAAGTATTACCTTTCTAAAAAATATTGTTGCATCAAAGTATTCAGGTATTTTATAAAAGTCATTATGTCCAAAAATAATATAATTTCTTTTGTGTAAGATGATTTAGAAGGTTTAGTGCATTGAAACTACACTCTGGATGACTTTTAACCCGTTTAACCTGTTTCCTTGTTAGCTAAATGTTTTTTATATTACCCGTTAAAGATAATAAACCGCATAGACCTGTTAAATAAATGGGTAAAATTCGCCACCTCTACTTTCTCTCATTGATTAAGGTGGACTGGTAGAGCCATCTCAACTCATTTTTCGTGCATCTGATTTGTGGTTGCATAATGCAGGTTATACTAGACTCCACAACAGGATCTGTAGCTGATTATGCATGTGAAGTGGAAATAACAGAGTATTTTTGAATCATCTGTCTTGATATATTTGTATTTTGCACAAGTTTATTTCAAGCGTTATGTATTAATTAATAATCCGTTTCTAATCATGTAGTTGTGAGCCACTTCCAGATGGGCGTTTTTTCCTGGAGGTGAGATCCCTTTTTCACCTTCTGTGTGATTGATATATACTTCATTAATATTTTGTGATTATTTATATAAACGTGTAAATTTTTATTAATTCTCGATGGACTATTTACCCTATTAAGATCAACATTATGCAGGTTGAAAGTCGGCGAAGATGCCGGATCCTTCGAAATTGGGATCAAGACGGGTTAGCATCACTATCATTCTTGTTTGAAGTTTTTCTATATTATTTTAATTAAGCAGGGGTATGCGACCTTGACTGACTAACGTCTTAACTTGTTTAAAGTGTGTCATGAGTATATTTTAAGTTTAAGGTTACAATACGGTTGTTTAATCTGGCCATATCCCTTGTTATTTATGAAGGTACCGTGTTGCTGAGATTGAATGGGTGCAGGATTTGACTCCAGCAGAAGGAACAAAAGAGAGATCAGATGTAATAATACTTTTAACCTTGACTTTTAATTTAACTTGCGGTTTATCTATAAATCGTTGATGACAATAATTTTAGTAATATGAAGGGTATGATTTGAAATGAGTCAATTTGAATACACAATAACCAGATTAACTTTTAGGTGTCCAGAATGCTGCTGGCTTTAAACTATTATTAAAACTTGATCATTGTTTTCTTTCATGTGTCCTGTATTCTACATAAGGTGGTAATTTCTACCCATTTACTTACAAATGAGTCAATTTGTTTTTTCTTCTAATCTTGAACGGGTCATATGGGTGGAATAAAAAAATCTAGGTAACATGAGAATGGTTCAAAACAAGTTGAGAACGGGTCACATGAGGGCGGGCCTTGGCGCAGCGGTAAAAGCTGTTCCTAAGGGACCGAAGGTCTCAGGTTCGATCCGTGGAAACGGCCTCCCCACAAAATGTGGGGGAATGACCGCGTACATCTTCCCTTAAATGGGACGGACCCTCCCTGGACCTTGCGAAAACGCGGGAGCTCTTTGCAGCACCAGGTACGCCCTTTTTGTCTTGATTTTTTCATAGAAACTGGATGTATTTAAAAATATTTTTTAGGAATTAACAAAAAGTTAAAATCTGAAGGTAAATTATTTTTGTGAATCTTTAAAAAAGCAATTGAAAAACAACTTATATTATTTGTTTTTGAAAGAAAGCAAAAGATTATGCTTATGCATAACTGTCTAAAATGTGTGTTGATAAATTTAAGTTGTGTTTCTTTTATCTATTATTATTTTTAATAATGGACAAAATTAGGTGTGTTAAGTGGATTGTGTTAATGAGTTGGCGGTCAAACTTGACACGGACGCGAACACGACACCAACTGCAATTCCGTGTCAAACTTGAAAACGACTTGCTTATTCACGGGTTAGCATCAACATATTTTTTAATCTGAAAATTTTCAAATTACTAATAGAAAATTCCATGTTTACACCAGAAAACAAAATATCTCAAAATATTCGTAACTTAATTACATAGCCCAGCACCTGTTTCTCTTTTATCTTTTAGGGCTTGAAACAAAATACCAAAACCAGTTTAGATTTTGACATGAAGCACTGTTATGGACCGAAACCATTGTAAGGTATGGGACTTGTCCCACATCGGTTGTATGGACAATTGATGTAGGATTTATAGGCCAAATGGGTTCTCTCACCCATTAGACTAGTCTTTTGGGTTGAGTTCTTCCGTTTGGTCTGTAACAGTGGTCCTTAAGGAGGGGCGAATGTTACGGACCGAAACTTGTCCCACATCGGTTGTATGGGCAATTGATGTGAGATTTATAGGCCAAATGGGTTTCCTCACTCATCAGACTAGTCTTTTGGGTTGAGTTCTTCTGTTTAGTCTGTAAGAGTGGTATCAGAGCCAACCTCGGAGTGGTGGCCCACGGAGTGGTGGCCTGGATAGAGCCAGTCGTGACCAACGAGGACGTTGGTCCTTAAGGAGGGGCGAATGTTATGGACCGAAACCATTGCAAGGTATGGGACTTGTCCCACATCGGTTGTATGGGCAATTGATGTGGGATTTATAGGCCAAATGGGTTCCCTCACCCATCAGACTAGTCTTTTGGGTTGAGTTCTTCCGTTTGGTTTGTAGCAGTGGTATCAAAGCCAAACTCGGAGTGGTGGCCCACGGAGTGGTGGCCTGGATAGAGCCAGCCGTGACCAACGAGGACGTTGGCCCTTAAGGAGGGGCGAATGTTATGGACCGAAACCATTGCAAGGTATGAGACTTGTCTCACATCGGTTGTATGGGCAATTGATGTGGGATTTATAGGCCAAATGGGTTCCCTCACCCATTAGACTAGTCTTTTGGGTTGAGTTCTTCCGTTTGGTCTGTAACAAGCACCCCTTAAAAAATTAAGCAAATAAGCAGATCAACCCATGAACCCACCAGAGGTTGACCTGATAACAGCCTATTTAGCTAAAAGTGTTTGTGGCCTTAACCCTAAGCTGACCCAAACCTATTTAGAGTAAGCCAGAATCCATGAATTTCGTGATCGGTTCGTATCTAGTTTTCCTGTTTTATCAATTATCGTAAACTTACATCCCTTACAAATATATGCAAGCCAATCTAACTCAACTTGATCCTACCCTTTTGACCTGTATAGAAGACAATCAGTTTCATTCTGAGCCTGTTTCGACATGTTCTCCTACCCGCACATTTTGCAACCTATAATTCTAAAGTACATTCTTTTAGCATGTATCCCTAGATACATTACCATTGAGATCAATCCATTAAATTGCTTTCTAATTCTATATCTTAAATATTATGCAATCAAGTGGCAAGAGGAAAAATTGTTGGTTTTGCATGTTTAGTATATGTTACCTTACCTCGGATGATTACCATTTCTAATCATGGTGATTTTCTATGCTTATAGTTGCAGGATATGACAAATATAGTGGCAGAATATGCTCGATCATGGATAAGAGCGGCTCAAGAAGCAGCACGAGGAGGTAGAATCATATGAATTGAGGCGTTAATTTTGGCGCATCTAGATATGGATGGGTTTATTTTGGGATACGTTTTTATATAATACGGTCAAAAAAGAAAAATCTACCCACCATGGACCCGCGTTAAATGAGTCACAAGTTAGGCAACATGTATTTGTAACACATACAAGGTAATAAATATTTTATTCAAAGAAATTAGATTTTTTGAAATAATGTAATTTTTATCATGATGTGCAACACACTAACTAGTTGGAAATATATAAATTTTCTATCAAAATATGTTTCGGGTCCATTCAAGTGAACCATTTTCAACGCGTACAATATTTAGCCATTTTGGCCTGCTACCCAAGCTGCCTGGTATACTGCCGCCTTTAAATTAAAGAAAAGAAGTTGATGACACCATTATTTCATGCAGACATTTTGACTCCCTTCCTCGCCTTTTCTAAGGGCATTTTATGGTTTTCAGATATTCTGATGGCCCATTAAGTCATTTACATATTGTAACTCACCATATTTTTTAAGTTATATCATAGTAGAAATTCAAACATTGAGGTTCAGTTGTTCTTGCTTTATAAAGAACACCTTCATAAATGATTATGATTTTTCATGCAGATCAAATGAGACTTACAGAACTGCATAAAGCAGAAGGTTTGATGCCTTCAACAACAGATCTTGAAAACTTCAGTTTTTGGGTACGCATATTTATTATACAATGTGTAGAGGTGACAATTTTGACTTATTTACTTATGAATGGGTCGATTTGAGTTCTAATTTTTTTTCTAACAGGTAAAATGCAAAAAGTTAAAAAGATTATTTTTAATGCATAAAACCAAGTTGACAAAAGCGTATATTTAATGCATAAAGCCTCTTAGATCGTTTTATTCAAATAACTGATGTAGTATAAATTTCGTAATTATATTTAACACTAACTATTTTAACAGCGTAAAGTTTTATACCAAAAATATTTCTCTTCAAGTCAACCTGACCCAACCTATTTGACCCATTATGAGAAGCTACTTGTTTTGGCCCATTATGAGAAGCTACTTGTTTTGGCATCTAGCCTTTGATGTCTTTTTATGCTTTTGATAAACCAAGAAGTAATCTTTTGGATGATGGTTGGTTGCAGCTTGCTACTTTAACACATCGGAGACCACAAGAAAGGCTGGACCTCCTTCGCATTAGAGATACAACAGCGGTACTGGACTATTAAATTTATTTTCTTTCATGCAACATGCAATGCAAATTCTTAACATTATCTTAGTTAATGATTATAGGTTGCAATTTCAACATTTATACGAAAAGTCGAAAACAGGTCAAATTTGGTTTGTATGCTATTAATAATAGATAAACAAACAAACAAACAAACAAACAACCCAATATATCCCACTCAAGAACAGGGTCTGGGGGGTAGATAGTGGCAAGTCTTTCCTCTATCTAGGTAGGTAGAGAGACCGCTTTCAAAGAGACCCCCGACTCGATAAACAAAAGCAGTAACGATAGCAAGACAACAAATAATATATCATGCGGCACAAAGCACACAACATACAGGGCGAGTATGATATTGTTATTAATAATAGATCAAGTAAGCAAACTAGAGAAAATCAGCTACAAAGGCGAGTATGATATTGTTATAACAATTTAATTTTTGTTATTAAATTACATTAATTATTATTCGTATAAATTTATGAATATGAACATTAGAGTTTGATGGGTCAAACCAACAGGACCTGTGTGACATTGCAAAATCCTGCAAATAATTATAATATGTGGTGTTTGGAACCTGTTAATTAGCTATGCAACACATTAAAATAGTAACATTTTAGTTTATATTTTCTTTTGATCGCCAACTGTTTGATTACTCAAAGGAGTAGATGAAATCTATATCAGCCAAATTACATGCATCCGACTACGGTTTTGTTGTTCAACTCTTATCATCTTCGGGGAGCTAACCAAGTGTTCTTTTTGCAGAGGTTAAGGAGGGCATATCATTTCATGAAAGCTGAAGAATAATGTTTTAAATTGCAGTAAATTAAAGATACAACATATTTCTTTTATACTGATATGGCGGTCTATGAACACAAATATTTTCTAAATTTGTATGATACGTTATTCTTTTGTCACAATTTTGGTCGCCAACTTTTCTCATTGTTCTGTATGATAAGAGTAATCTTTCTTGCTCTCTTGTATGGTTCTACTTTGGCATTTGAAGGTGAACATATGCTTGTTTTAGTAGCTTTTGGTTTTGTATTATTGTGGGTGTTACTGTGTTAGTGATTTTAGTGTCTTTTAGACCATTATTAGTGTGGAGTTTGATAGAATTTAATATGAAAAAAATGTTGTCACTTAAATAGCCACAGCAGCATATATGATAGGAAGGAAGAGTGGTAGTAATGTGACAGCTATCACTTAGATTTTATAATTACTTAATTTTTTTTGACGGTAAAGTTATTAATATTATATAAATTTTTAACAATACATAATTTTAATTTTTTTAAGGGTGGTAGTAGGTGTTATTAGTATAAATATTTATGAATTAAATATCATAACAAGAAATAAAACCATTAAAAATATTAATATTATATATTTTTTAACAATACATAATTTTTTTTAAATCAACATAAATATAATTATCATAACTTATTACTTTATGGATGTCTTGTTTAAGTTATTCTGCAGGTACTCCTTTCGGCATGTCATGTGATTGATCTCTAATACTAGTGCTCTCAAGTCGTTTGTTATTTGTCCCTCACTTTTTAATACTTTATGGATGTCTTGTTTAATGCTCCATTGCTAACCACCAGGACTCCTGTTGTTTCACCATCCAACACAATTGCACCGAATATACAAATATCACCTCCTATCATAGCTTCGTCAATGAGCTTTACCGCTGGTGTTCCCGCACCCGTACCCATCTGAATTAATGATGAATTAGTGATAGGAATCATAATAGTAGAACTAGTTTGTAATAGTTGAATAGTATAGGGTGTTTTTAGTTAGTTGTTGTTGTACTTAAACAAAATAATGGATCAAAAGGGGTATTGATGGTTTGAGACAAAGTCTTCTCCTTCTCTCTATTTATTCTTCCTCATTATCGATCTTATAGCTTGACTACCAGTTGTCTCGTGATAATGGTATCAGAGCAATCCTTCCTTTCGACCATGAGTTAAGGTTAGGGAAACAACGGGTTCTATAATAATGATAATTAGATTAGGACAACAACAGGCTACTAACATCAACAATATAGAAGGAAAGGATTAGGTGTTCTTAAACAACGGGTTCTATAATAATAATTAGATTAGGACAACAACAGACTACTAACATCAACAATATAGAAGGAAAGGATTAGGTGTTCTTAAACAACGGGTTCTATAATAATATTAGATTAGGACAATAACAGGCTACTAACATCAACAATATAGAAGGAAAGGATTAGGTGTTCTTAAACAACGGGTTCTATAATAATAATTAGATTAGGACAACAACAGGCTACTAACATCAACAATATAGAAGGAAAGGATTAGGTGTTCTTGAACGATTCGAGCACCAACTTCCACAAAAATGATAAATTTGGTGTTATTGTGTGGGGGGTTGCAATTTAAAGGCAGGGTTCATTATTATAGCTACAAACCATATTATTCAAAACTACCAATCAATAATGAACTTTAGAGGGGGTTAAGAAGTTTTGATGAATAATGGGATCACCGAATTAGGGAAACAAAAGTCCTAGCTTGTTCAAAACCAAAAGTCACAAAAAATGAGTTCTAAATTTTGCATCTTTGTGGAAGAAATTAAGAACTTACAATAGAAAGGTTTATTTCAAGATTATTGTAGTTAATTTGATCTTCTCCTTACTAAGGTAATTCTAAGCGAAAATTGTGCTACAAGTTTATTCATGGGAAGTCTTAAATATGAAACTATGGGTTGGGTTAAGTTCTTGACCAAAAACACTCCAAGAGGCTTATGAAGGGCCAAACAAACAAGACAACTTTTTAGCTTTTTCTATAGCAACAAAGAATTCAAGAAGGTAGGAGTTCAATCGTTTAGTGTTAAGCTTCGTGAGGAATTTAATGAAATTGAGATTTAAACCATTGATGAATTTGAAAATGAAAATGAGATTCAAGGAACCGGTTCATACAAAAATGATAATGACATGTTTAATTATGAAATTGATTTTTTAAATCAAAATTTGACCACTCAAGAATCATTTGAAGATGGTTTTTAAACCAAGTTAGGGAGGCTGAAAGAAATGATGATGATGTTAAGAAATATAGAAGAGAAGAATTGTCTTAAATCATTGATACCCCTTTGATCCATTCTTTCTGTTTAAATATAACAACTAATTACAGACACCCTATATTATTAAACTATTACAAACTAGTCATTCTACACATGAAAGATCTATTTCACAACTGGAATAAATGTTGCATCTCATTTGGTAAAATACAATGTTGTTGCGTGCAAATTTTTTTGTGTTTGTGGTGTTGTATGCGTGGCTAGAATGCGCATGCTTTTTTTTCCTTGCACTTTTACATTTAAATTGTGCGGTTAGAACTGATTCTCCTTTTTTATGTTCCCTTTATGTGTATGTATATACTAGCCTAACGTCCCGTGTGTCATACGGATTGAAAAAACTAAAATAACGAATATTTACAATTAGAAATTAAGAACTAATATTAATAATCTTCTAATATATAAGAATAATATATAAGAATGATACATAATGATGCGAAATTTAAGGGATGCAAAATTTTCATTAAAATAACTTTTCACTATATGAATGACACGTGGTAATAATTTTTTGAGAGTGTGTCATGTGACAACATATAACTTAAAAGGCAATAATTTATTAAAACATAAAATTGATAAAATGTTATAACAAACTTAGCTACAAATGTGAAAAAATGTCACACCCTCAAAATCCACGTGCGGAGTTTTACCGCGAGACGTGTGAACAAACCAGGATCACAGTCAATAGTTACTCGGAATGACTCTATATGCCAACTTTTAAAATGAAACAAACCAAAGTTCAAACTTTAAAACCATGCGGAAGCGTACTGTAAGTAAGACAAACCCAAAATATAAAAATGTATAATATGGCAAAACATGCGTCAACCAACTGTTTAAAACCCAAAATGTAAAGACAAGCAAATGTGTTTATAGTTTAAGTCTTAGAATACATGAGCGACTCGTGCTGTGCTCCTATTGGCAGACTGAGTTATCGACCTGAGAATAGCATACTAAAATGTCAACACAATGGTTGGTGAGTTCAATAATTTGCGTTTAAACATAACAGTTTAACAGTTGTGATATATATAAGCATGTGTATTGTAACAGATAGCTAGTCTATTAACACTAAATATTAATTCATAGTGATTTCGCAATTGAAGCTGACTGTGATATGTTTTGCCTCCTGTCACGACTTACCATGTCGTGACAAATGTTCATAGGACAAATTGCACCCGGTTGACCTTGAGTCACACAGGTGGGGCTCGTCAAACCCAGTAGTACTACCCAAGCTTCCCCGCTATTCAATATTAACAATTCGAAAGTGTGAGGACTTTATCATGGTAAACAACACTATATTAATATCATACACAACTTAAATATATAAAGCGTTTGTAAAGTTACCAGTATGCTATCTCCCCCAAAAGAGGTTAAGTAAACAGTGGGGCATGAACTCCCTGATACGCGTATTGAGTACTTAGAGTTGACTTGAAAGAAAAGTGGACAGTCAACCCTCAGAGGTTACCTAGATCATGTAAGTACATGAGTATGTGTAAACAGAGAATATGTGAAACCCTAAGTGCACCACAACCAAAGACTTAAGGTTTTAGAAGGATAGACATGTTTGACCCAGTTGACCCGTTTGACCTGTTGGTGACATTATGTGTTGTAAACCATTTAAATAGACATGAGCATATAGCATACATGGTTAACATTCCAATGGATCACATATGGTGCTACATTCCCAATGTATTGCTTAGATCCTCATACTATGCAAATATCATACAAGTTATGTAAGTCCTTAACATCTAGCATGCTCAATGCATCCATAACACAACTAGTGTATCATATAAAGGTCAAACCATGCATAACCTACTCACATGACCTATAACCATGAATTAGCATATACAGGCCAAAATAGATAATTTACCAATTAATCAGCCATACTAGTCACAACACATTCAACATGTCTATTACATACCACATACGTCAAGATGATTGATTTCCAGTCCCAAACATGATGTCCTAGTTACTAATCAACATCCAATAACATACATGATCATCAAAGTACCTAAACCACACATAACCAAATAGACATTCCATACAACCTAATTAATAGGTTCTATCACGTTAGGTGTCCACAACAAGCATTCTAGCATGATCCTAATGTCATGAACATGTCCAATTCCTAATATCCAAGGTTCATCCAAAATAAAGTTTACCTTTTGGGAAAGTATATCCCAAAATCTACTAAACACCCAATGTACACATAATTCATCAATAATATACTATTTCAAGTTCATAACAACATCTAACCATGATCAACAACCTCCAACTATCATAATTCCACAATCACCATAGATAAAAGTTTCTACTTTTGACAAGATATGAACAACAACATTCATTCTAAGATTTCTAGCATTCATATCAACAATCTAGCATATAATCATCATCATAAACACATCTATAACATCACTACATTAACAATTCCACATTACATGCCAAATAAAGTTACTATTATTAGTAACCCATGAACAAAATTCCCAGTTCATCAATTTCTTGCAAGATCCATGTTTCCTAGCATTCATACAACCTTCTAATCATCATACATTCATCTAAAAGTCATCAATTTCACATTATCATCATAAAATTCGAAACTAGGGTTCATCTTCATCAAAAAGTATGAACAACCAATCAAAAACATAATTTTCTCGTATAATCAACGTCAACTAACATGTATACCATCTAACTAACATGTTAACAACATCAATTGATCAAAATTCAGCATCATGAAGACCCAATTCGCAGCTAGGGTCTCGGCCATATCAACATACATGAAAAACCCATAAAAATCTAACCTTTAAACTTGAGATGGCTTGTAATTGATGTTTCTAACGTATTGTATTGCTTGTAATCGATCAAAATCAGCCTTCTAATGCTTGTTCTTGGCTGAAATCACAAGGAGAGGGAGAGGGGTAGATGGTCGCGGTCGATGGGTGGGTTTAGGGTTATTTTATTTAATTAATTTTTACTAATTACCCCTTTAACCCTTGTATTTAGCATTTTTATAAAAAGTAAGCTTTAAATCCCTTTTTAAAAGTGTTTTTAACCACCTAATAAATATATAAACTAATAATAACAATTATATATTTTATCTTTATAAAACACACAACATACGAATTAATACACGCGTTTCCACGTTACGCGATAAAATTCACCGTTAACATTCAAATCGCGTAAACACATAAGCATAACACAATAATCACATAAACAGTTAAATTATTATTAATTTAACATTATTAATTATTATTAGGTCACCAACGTTAAACGACAACTAGTGTGTGCTTTCGACGCGTGTATGCAAGACTTAACGGAACTAACCGAGTTTGGTAACGGAAAATTACCGGATGTCACATTATCCCCATGTTGAAAGAATTTTCGTCCCAAAAATTGCATTACATGGTGAGAGTGTTCCATCACTGGTCTACTGTATTGGCACACAGAAATCGAAATCTAGTGAGTTTTGGATGGGTTGTCACATCATCCTCATGTTGAAAGAAATTTTGTCCCGAAATTTAAATCAATACCTTTGTCTGCAGGCATCGTCTCGAATAGTTGTGGGTACTTAAGCTTCATTTGATCTTCACGTTCCCACGTGAATTCCGGTCCACGTCGCGAGTTCCAACGAACTTTAACTATGGGTATCTTGCTTTGCTTAAGTGTTTTCACCTCACGGTCCATCACCTCGACTGGTTCTTCGATAAAACGTAATTGTTCATCCACTTGAACATCCTCTAGTGGTACAATTAGTGTCTCGTCAGATAGACACTTTTTCAGGTTTGAAACGTGAAAAACATCGTGGACTCCACTTAGCGAATCAGGTAAGGCTAGTCGATAGGCCACTGGACCTATTCGTTCTAATATCTCAAATGGTCCAACATACCTCGGATTTAGCTTTCCTCGCTTGCCAAACCGAACTACGCCTTTCCACGCTGAGACTTTCAATAAGACCTTGTCGCCAATTTGAAACTCTAGAGGTTTCCGTCTCTTGTTAGCATAACTTTTCTGCCTATCTCACGCTGCAGCCATACGATTCCGTATCTGCACGATCTTCTCAGTGGTTTCATGTATTAGCTCGGGACCCGTTAGTTGACTATCACCAATTTTAGCCCAGCAAACTGGTGATCTACACTTTCTCCCATACAAAGCCTTGAAAGGTGCTGCCTGTATGCTAGTGTGATAACTGTTATTATAGGAAAATTCCACCAAGGGAAGGTGAATTTCCCAGTTGTTTCCGAAATCAATCACACAAGCACGTAGCATATCCTCCAAAGTCTGTATGGTACTCTCACTCTGGCCGTCAGTTTGTGGATAATAAGCAGTACTCATATCTAATCGTGCACCCAGAGATTTTTGTAGTGATTGCCAGAAGTGTGACGTGAAACGAGCATCGCGGTCAGAAATAATCGAGAACGGTACACCGTGTCTCGAAACGATTTCCTTCAGATACATTCGGGTTAATTTCTCCATCTTATCCGTTTCCTTAATTGCAAGGAAGTGAGCGGACTGTGTCAACCGATCCACAATAACCCATATTGTGTCACAACCAGTATTAGTCCGGGGTAACTTAGTGATAAAATCCATGGAGATTTGTTCCCATTTCCACATTGGTATCTCGGGTTGTTGTAACAGTCCAGATGGTTTTTGGTATTCTACTTTGACTTTTGAGCAGGTCAAACACTTGCTCACATACGTAGCTATATCCGCCTTCATGTTAGGCCACCAGTAGTGCGCCTTTAGGTCATGATACATCTTGTCAGATCCAGGATGTATAGAATAATTAGACTTGTGTGCCTCACTTATAACTAAATCCCTTAGATTTCCATAGGCAGGCACCCAAAGTCTATCCATGAAGTACCGAATTCCATCCTCTTTCACCACTAGTTGTTTATCCATTCCCCGTAATGACTCAGAACCAATATTTTCCTCTTTCAAGGCTTCTATCTGTGCTTCCTTAACTTGTTCAGGCAGATGGGTGCTGATTGTAAGCTGCAAGGCTCGCACCCGCCTGGGTTTAGCTGTTTCTTTCCTGCTTAAGGCATCGGCAACCACGTTCGCCTTTCCAGGATGGTACTTGATAGCGCAATCGTAATCATTCAGAAGCTCTACCCAACATCGTTACCTTATATTCAACTCCTTTTGCTAAAAATGTGCTGAAGACTCTTGTGATAGGTGTAGATAGTGCATTTGGTACCGTACAAGTAATGTCTCCAAATCTTTAAGGCAAAAACCACTGCACCCAATTCCAGATAATGAGTAGTATAGTTCTTCTCGTGAACCTTCAGTTGTCTCGAGGCGTAGGCTATTACCTTATCACGCTGCATCAGGACACAACCCAGTCCTTGAATGGATACGTTACAATACACCACAAAATCATTTGTTCCCTCTGGCAGTGCCAATATCGGTGCACTACAGAGTTTCTGTTTTAATAGCTGAAAAGACGCCTCTTGACTTTCACCCCATTTGTATGTCGTTCCTTTGTGGGTCAAGGCTGTGAGAGGTTGTGCAATCTTAGAAAATCCCTTTATGAATCGTCAGTAATACCCTGCTAACCCCAGAAATTGCCTTATCTCGCTCAGTGTTTTGGGTATAGCCCAATTCTTTATCGCCACAATCTTGGCAGGATCAACATGTATACCCTTCTCATTAACAATGTGACCTAGAAATTGCACTTCACGTATCCAAAAGTCACACTTGGAGAATTTAGCATACAGTTGCTCATTCTTCAATAGTTCTAAGATTAACCGTAAGTGCTCTTCATGGTCCTCCTTGGTCCTTGTAAGGCCCCGTTTCCGGACACCTCACAGTTGGTCATTCATCGCACATAAAACATACATTTACAAACATCTTAAATAAACATTACAGCGGAAACATTCAAAAGAGACATCTCATTTCATCATAAAAGCTTTTGCAAAGCAATAGATCGTTACTAATTACAAAATGGTCATAAACAGTGACCTTTAGTGCGAAAACATTAAAACTAGACTGAAAAGATTTCTTAAGTAATCCCGTTTATCAGGATCCTCAACAAACACTTGCATTTGCATGCAACATAATGTGTTGTATGCATTATGAGCAAAAGAATGCCATCCTAAAAGAACTGAGTAGTCGCTTCGTGCCATCTCCAACAACACTACCTGCCAACTGGAAACACATAAAAAGTCAGTGTTGCTGAGTGAGTTCTAGTTTTTATAATAACCATACTTTGTTATCATTAAAACCATTCTTTTCTTTCACGTGATCATACATCATACGTACACATAGATAATATCTTTATTATCTCTTTCGTTCGTTCATTCATTCGTTCATTACATCTTAACTTGCACATTGGATATCTTTTGTACCAATACCATATGCTATACCCCAATCAGTCTTAGCTACTGGGCCGAAGTCATTAAATGAACAGCAAGCGTATGCCACAGTACTAGAGTTAAGCGGTAGAGGCACCATACATATGGTCAATCACAAAAAGGACCCGTTTTCCTTATCCAATGCTTGCAAGACTTCTTTCGTTCGTTCATTAATGCATGTATTCGTCATCATATTTCTTTTTCATTCATTCATTAATACATGCATTCATCGTTATGTTCCTCTTTCATTATCTTTCACTTTACGTTACATAATACTTTGTTCATTCATTATCATAATTCGTAAAGTTTTGGGAAAGATAAACATACACTATCATAAGGAACATACACATATCGTTCATACATCATCATGCAAGGCCTCATACCCATATCATTACATGCCTGTCATACCGTCTATGACCTCAAAAGTCGACCTACATAACTCTCGGGAACATTCTAGGTCAAAGCCTATATTACTCGTTTTCCCCAAATAACTCAGAACTTTTTCTAAGCATCTATCCGCATTTCCCATTTTGGTTCATCCGCATTACTTTGACCATCCGTATTAACCCATTTTGGTTCATCCGTATTACTTTGACCATCCGTATTAACCTATGCGGGTGAACAGATAATCGCATCTCCTTGACTGCCCGCATTAGTCAATGCGGCTGAGGAATGCCTTAGCCGCATTTCATGATCTACCCGCATTGGTCAATACAGCTGAGGAATACCTTAGCCATTTTTCCCGACTTGTCCGCATTAGGTCAATGCGGCTGAGTACTGCCTTAGCCGCATTTCCTAACCTATCCGCATTAGGTCAATGCGGCTGAGCAAAATGACTCGGCCGCATTTTCTTAGTCATCCGCATTTGTTAATGCGGCTGAAGACTGCCTTAGCTAAATTTCGTTTGACTGTCCGCATTAGTCAATGCGACTGATTAAGGTGACCTGCAACTTAACCTGTGCCATTTCCATAACTCATTCATCATCTTAACACACCCTTAGCACAGATTTATCATATTATCCACTTAGAACAAGCTAAACATCATACACATCATAGGAAAGACTTCTAAGACATACATCAACAGTACGCACACGAACAACATGCTGTAACTCATATATCTGTCCTAGAAATCTTATATACAGTAGGCATAGCAGCCTGGACGGACCATACACACACATACTCGTACATACATACACGGATTAAGCACTCAAAGCTCGAAAACAGTTTCACGATGTGTTCCAGCCCCAAAATCGTTCAAAAACGGGTAAAATAGGGGTCTTATAACTCACCTTATGCAGCTGCGAGTATGGCTTCCTCAAAACCAGTTATTGTGAGACCTTGTACCTCGAGCCAGACTTCTTCTTCTTGTTCTTCCTTCAAAATCTCGTAGTCTTCTCTTTCTCTCTCTAAAACGTTCGATGATTTGGGTGTTGTAAGAAAAGGGTGGGCAGCCATCCCCATAAGTATAAGATATTTATCTTTTCTTTGTACTTTTTACACAAAGCCCCCTCCACTTTTGTTCCTTCTCATTTCCTTCCAAGATACTTTCTTTTTTCTTTTCTTATTATTATTTTTCTTCGTCTAATCAGAAATTTCGGGTGTTACAAGTCCACCTCCTTATATAGGTTTCGTCCTCGAAACCTATTATTCCTCGAACAGATATGGGTAATGCTGTCTCATCTCCTCTTCAGTCTCCCACGTAGACTCGGATCCCTTTCTGTGCTTCCACTTACACGCACAAGGGGAACCACTTTATTTCTCAACTTTTTCTCTTTTGATCAATGATCGCCACCGGTTGCTCCACATAATTGAGTCGTTCATCTACTTCGATATCCCCCAGTGGAACAATCATGTCTTCGTCTGCCAAACATTTCCTCAGATGAGATACGTGGAATGTCGGGTGAATTCCACTTAACTCATCTGGCAACTCCAACCTATAGGCCACCTCTCCTACTCGGGCAATGATTCGGAAAGGGCCTATATACCGTGGGCTCAACTTGCCCCGCTTCCTGAACCGAATGATACCCTTCCAAGGTGAGACCTTCAACAAAACCCGGTCACCCACCTGGAATTCAATCGGTCTGCGTCGTTTATCAGCATACGACTTCTGTCTGTCCTTGGCTGCCTTCATGTAGGCCTTGATCTTTTCAAGCTTTTCAGTTGTAGCCTCGATCACTTCGACGCTCCCTAGTTCCTTCTGACCAATATCACCCCAACAAGCAGGTGTCCTGCACCTCCTACCGTATAGCATCTCATAAGGTGGCATGCCGATGCTTGCATGATAGCTGTTATTGTATGAGAATTCAGCTAGCGGTAAGTGGTCATCCCAACTTCCCCCGAAGTCAATCACACATGCCCAAAGCATGTCTTCCAATGTATGAATGGTCCTTTCGGACTGACCATCAGTCTGGGGATGATAAGCCGTGCTGATATGTAGTCTCGTCCCCATGGCGTCGTGGAATTTCTTCAAGAATTTGGAGGTAAAACGGGTGTCGCGATAAGACACAATCGACACCGGTACACCATGACGAGTCACAATCTCTTTGATGAAAAGATCGGCCAACCTCTCGGATGAATATGTCTCGCGCATCGGTAGAAAGTGAGCACTCTTCGTCAAGCGGTCAACGATCACCCATATAGCATCATACCCTTTCGGGGTACGCGGCAACTTCGTAATGAAATCCATGGTGATGTGCTCCCATTTCCATTCCGGTATATCAAAGGTTGAATCTTCCCATACGGCTTCTGGTGCTCGGCCTTCACCTGTAAGCAAGTAAGGCACTTACTCACATACTCCACCACATCACGCTTCATACCCGGCCACCAATAGTCTTTCTTCATGTCTTGGTACATCTTCGTGGCACCGGGATGAATGGAGTATCGAGTCTTGTGGGCTTCATCCATGATCTTTACCCGTAGATCCCCAAAACAGAAATCCACATCCGCCCAAACCGGGTTCTAACACCAAATGTGTTTTCACCCAACTCCGCGACCAGACCTCTCATTCTCTCAGAGTTAAGATGATCTTCTCTCAGTGCCTCATCTTGAAACTCTTTGACTTGCTTCATCACATCCGAGGTCATAATCAGCTGGTACGCCTTCACACGAATCGGCTCAGGGCGTTCCTTTCGGCTAAGGGCATCTGCCACCACGTTGGCTTTGCCCGGATGGTAATGGATCTCACAATCATAATCCTTTATGAGCTCCAACCATCGCTTATGCCTCATATTCAAATCCTTCTACTCGAAGAAGTACTTCAAGCTCTTGTGGTTGGTGAAGATGGTGCACTTTGTCCCATAAAGATAGTGCCTCCAAATCTTTAATGCAAAGACCACGGCTGGTAGCTCCAAGTCATGAGTAGGATAGTTAACCTCATGAACCTTCAACTGTCGGGATGCATAGGCTATAACCTTTCCTCTTTGCATTAACACCACACCCAACCCCGAGTAGGAAGCGTCAGAATAGACTACCAGATCTTCACTTCCATCGGGTAAGGACAGAACAGGAGCTTGGGTCAATCTCGTTTTCAACTCTTCGAACGCCTTCTCTTGAGTTTGACCCCACACAAACTTTACATCTTTCTGGGTCAACTTGGTTAGTGGAGAAGCGATCTTTGAGAAGTCTTGAATGAATCTTCTATAATAGCCCGCCAAACCCAAGAAACTTCGGATTTCGGATGGCGTCTTTGGAGACTTCCATTGCATCACCGCTTCCACCTTTGCCGGATCAACCATAATTCCCTCCGGATTCACCACGTGACCCAAGAACTGAACTTCACGCAACCAGAACGCGCACTTGGAGAATTTGGCGTACAGTTTCTCCCTTCTCAACGTCTCTAACACTTCCCGAATGTGACCGGCATGCTCTATCTCGCTCCTCAAATAAATCAGGATATCATCAATAAACACAATCACTGATTTATCCAACATCGGCCGACACACCCGGTTTATTAGGTCCATAAAAGCAGCTGGCGCATTGGTCAAACTAAAGGACATGACAAGAAACTCGTAGTGACCATAGCGCGTGCGAAAAGCTGTTTTAGGGATATCCTGCTCTCTCACCTTTAGTTGATGGTAGCCGGATCGAAGATCTATCCTTGAAAACCAACTGGCACCCTGAAGTTGATCAAACAAATCATCGATTCTTGGCAAGGGGTATCGGTTCTTCACCGTCAACTTGTTCAGCTCTTGGTAGTCTATGCACATCCTCATACTACCATCCTTCTTCTTCACAAATAAGACCGGCGCACCCCAAGGTAAGATACTCGGTCTAATGAACCCCTTGTCAAGCAGCTATTGCAACTGCTCCATCAATTCCTTCATCTCCGTTGGAGCCAATCGATACGGTTCTTTGGCGACAGGTTAGGCACCTGGTATCAGATCAATCTGGAACTCAATCTCTTGGTCAGGTGGCAATCCCGATAAGTCTTCCGGGAACACGTCTAAAAAATCACACACAACCGGAACATCGGATTGTTGTGGTGTTGGCGTTTCCACATCCTTTACATAGGCCAAGTAGGCACTACATCCACGCCTCATACACTTCCCGCCACCGCCATTGAGATCACTTTCGGGATCATCGTGACCCGATCCCCATAAACAGTTACCGAACTCCCATCAGGCGCTATCAATCGAATCATCTTCTTTCGACACAATATATTCGCCTTGAAGTCCGCCAACCAATCCATCCCAAGTACCAAGTCAAAGCCACCTAAAGTCATCACAAATGGTTTAACCGGAAATTTATGACCTTCTAATTCCACATCACAACCCTCTATCACCTCTGAAATCCTGGTGGACTTACCTATGGCAGTTTCTACATCAAACGGCACGTCAACACGTCTACTACTAACAGGCAGCTTAGCACAAAAGCAGTAGAAATAAAGCTTTTACTGGCACCCGAATCAAATAACACAGTAGCAAAGTTTGGTTCACCAAGAACGTACCGGACACAACATCAGGGTCCGTCCTAGCCTCCTCCTGCATCATCATGAATGCCCTAGCGCTTGCCCTCGGTCCTTCACTCCCTGTCTTCTTCATCCCTGAACCCTCAACCCTCGGCTTTTTGCAGTCTCTGCTAATATGACCCCTTTCCCACAGTTAAAACATTTGCCTGTCTGGCAATCCTTTGCCATATGCCTTATCTTCCCGCATTTGAAACAGATGTTTGATCCCCACTTGCACTCCCCCGAGTGCTCTCTCCCCATTTGCCACACTTCCTCAATCCCGCACCTGGCGTGACCACACGGTGGTCATCCACCCGCGCCTTCTTGTTACTCGTCGAAGTATCACCTCGACCAAACCTCTTCCCCTGCCAGTTTCTCTCACCACCGCCCTTCCTACTACCCTCAGCCACCACCACCACAGCCCGCTCATCATATAGCCTCCCTGCCAAATCCACTGCCGACCTAAAGGTGCTTGGTCGAGTAGAAATAAGGTGCTTGCGGATGTCAGCTGGCAGCCCCTGAATGTACTGGTTAATCTTCTGAGACACCGGCGTCACCTGATCCGGCACCAGTCTCGCCATCTCGTTAAATTTGGTGGTGTACTGTTGGTGGGTCATCGTCCCCGCCTCCAACTGCAGGAACTCTCTCTCAACTTTATCCATTTCTCGACGAGGACTGAACTCCTCGATCACCAATCTTTTCAGCTCGGACCACTTCATTCTTCCAATGGCCCTACTACCCTCGGCTTGGACTATGTTGTCCCACCAGCATAGAGCCGAACCCGTGAAAGAGTGGGTAGCAAACTTCACCTTTTTGTCCTCCTGGCACTCGCTGATATCGAGAACAACCTCCATTTCTCTCACCCACCGGTGAGCAGCAGCAGCGGTGCCATTACCGTCAAAAGTAGGGGGCTTGCACCTCATAAACGCCCCGTAGTTACAGCCTCGTGCTTGCTCTTGCACAGGCTCCTCTTCCTCTTCTTCTTCATCATCAGAAAGAACCGTTTCCGGCCCTGGTTGCTCCTGTATTCCTGAGGACCTATTCCTCTCTTTTCTTTGTCCTTCCCGAACAGCCTTTATCACCTCGGTCACCACAGATGGTAAGATCGTCTGCATGACCTGATGCACCTATTCAACCACTGCCTCTTTTACCGAGGCTCTCAGATTGGCGCTCTCGTCTACACCCTCCTGATGAGGGGTCTCGGGTTCTTCATGAACCACTTTCTCCACCCTAGGTCTCCCTCTTATGGCCTGTGGTTCAGCACCACGTTCGCCACCACCTCCACCACGTGAAGCTTTGATGATCTACCACCGGCCATCCTCTAACACTCACTGAAAGATTCAAACACTAACACGGTCATTCAAGGGAATAGCTCAGTTTATGTCAAGTATAGTAAGTCCCTATTACAGTGGCCAGTTGTGATTAGCCACTTACTTTACTCTTCGTACCCCGAGCATTACCTGTCCTGACTACATTAGTATCTAACTCTAACAGTAACACATACACCACATAACATGCGCACATAATCCCAGTTAACTTTAAGAAAATACCTGATGGCACGCAGATACTCAGATTGGCATTCATTCCCTTTCCGTCCCATTTTCAGTTTAAGTTAAGGTTTATTTTGAAAATTTACCCGTTTCACTTAACTTTGGCTCTGATACCAACTTGTAAGGCCCCGTTCCCGGGCACCTCACAGTTGGTCATTCATCGCACATAAAACATACATTTACAGACATCTTAAATAAACATTGCAGCGGAAACATTCAAAAGAGACATCTCATTTCATCATAAAAGCTTTTGCAAAGCAATAGATCGTTACTAATTACAAAATCGTCATAAACAGTGACCTTTAGTGCGAAAACATTAAAACTAGACTAAAAGATTTCTTAAGTAATCCTGTTTATCGGGATCCTCAACAAACACTTGCATTTGCATGCAACATAATGTGTTGCATGCATTATGAGCAAAAGAATGCTTTCCTAAAAGAACTGAGTAGTCACCTCGTGCCATCCCCAGCAACACTACCTGCCAACTGGAAACATATAAAAAGTCAGCGTTGCTGAGTGAGTTTTAGTTTTTATAATAAACATACTTTGTTATCATTAAAAACCATTCTTTTATTTCACGTGATCATACATCATACGTACACATAGATAATATCTTTATTATCTCTTCGTTCGTTCATTCATTCGTTCATTACATATTAACTTGCACATTGGATATCTTTTGTACCAATACCATATGCTATACCCCAATCAGTCTTAGCTACTGGGCCGAAGTCATTCAATGAACAGCAAGCGTAAGCCACAGTACTAGAGGTAAGCGGTAGAGACACCATACATATGGTCAATCACAAAGAAGGACCTGTTTTCCTTATCCAATGCTTGCAAGACTTCTTTCAAAACAGTTTCACGATGTGTTCCAGCCCCAAAATCGTTCAAAAACGGGTAAATAGGGGTCTTAGAACTCACCTTATGCAGCTGCGAGTATGGCTTCCTCAAAACCGGTTGTTGTGAGATCTTGTACCTCAAACCAAACTTCTTCTTCTTGTTCTTCCTTCAAAATCTCGTAGTCTTCTTTTTCTCTCTCTAAAACGTTCGATGATTTGGGTGTTGTAAGAAAAGAGTGGGCAGCCATCCCCATAAGTATCAAATATTTATCTTTTCTTTGTACTTTTTACACAAAGCCCCCTCCACTTTTGTTCTTCTCATTTCCTTCCAAGATACTTTCTTTTTTCTTTTCTTATTATTATTTTTCTTCGTCTAATCAAAATTTCGGGTGTTACAGTCCTAGAGTATATCAGTATGTCATCGATAAACACAATAACGAACTGATCGAGATAGGGCTTGCACATGTGATTCATGAGGTCCATGAACACCGCAGGTGAATTAGTCAACCCAAAAGGCATGACCAAGAACTCGTAATGACCATAACGAGTACGGAATGACCGACCTAAAGTCGATATTTGAATAATAGCTTGATCCTTAAAGCTGATCAAACAAGTCGTCGATACGAGGTAGTGGGTATCGGTTCTTGACTGTGACTTTATTTAACTCCCTATAATCGATGCACATTCGAAACGTGCCATCTTTCTTCTTAACAAAGAGGACAGGGGCTCCCCAAGGTGATGTGCTAGGTCAAATAAAGCCCTTATCTAAAAGTTCCTGAAGTTGGGATGACAACTCCTGTAGTTCGTTCGGTGCTAATCGATAAGGTGCTCTAGTAATCGGGGCTGCACCGGGAGTCAGTTCAATTTGGAATTCCACTTGACGATGAGGTGGTAGTCCAGGAAGATCCTCTGGAAACACCTCTAGAAAGTCTCGTACCACGGGGATGTCCTCCATTCTCCTTTCCTCCTGTTGCTTATCGGTGACGAGTGCCAGAATAACCAAACGACCTTTTCGTAATAACTTTTGTGCTTTCATGTAAGAGATAATGCCCATCACTGCACCACTCCTATCACCTCTGACTGTAAGGATTTCGTCACCAACAGGAATTCGTATGATTTTCTCGTGACATATGACTTCCACTTGCTTATTAGAGAGCCAATCCATGCCTACCACAACGTCAAAACTTCCTAGTGTAACAGGCATAAGGTCCATAGCGAAAGTATGACCAGCGAGCTCTATCTTACAATCTCTAAGGATGTGTGTCACGTGGATCTGTTTACCGTCAACCAATTCTACGGTGTATTTGGATTCTAAGGCAGAAGGGATATCACTTAGAAGACTAAAGAACTTTAAGGATATGAAACTCCTATCGGCTCCAGTATCAAACAGTACTGTAGCAAAACATCCATTGACAAAAAACCTACCAGTAACAGTTGTAGGGTCATTTAGAGCCTCACCTGAGCCAATGACGAAGGCTCTCCCTTTGGCTCCATTATTGTTACCACCATTTCCATTGCCGTTTCCATAATTGTTGTTGTTGTTGCCTTGGTTGTTGTTGTTTTGGCCATTGCCATTACCGTTTTTCCTCAGCTGCTGGCAGTTTCGCCTGCAGTGCCCCTCCTTTCCACACTCAAATAACCCTTGGGAGTCTCCTGAGGTTACTGTGGCTTCTTCACCAACTCACCACAGCAATCCTTGGCTAAGTGTCCCATTTTACCACACCGATGACACTTGAAATTATCACATCTTCCCACATGATGATAGTTACACCGTGTGCACCTCGGTTGTTTACCACCATAACCGCTTGGTCCTTGGTTGTTCGAAGCCGACTGATTGAAGTTTCGGTTGTTATCGAACCTCGTTGTTGTTGCTGCGGTTGTTGTTGTTGCGGTTGATGTGGACCGCTGGATGATGATGATTTATTGTTGTTGTTGTTGTTGGAAGCATCCCACTTCCTTTTGTTATTGGGCATGCTCGCCACAGCGCCCCATTTGGTAACCGTCCTTGCTCCACTGCTTCGTCGGTCAGTTTGTGGGCTAGGCGAATAGCTTGCTGAATAGTAGCTGGGTTGGAGGAAGTCACCATACTCCGATTCTCGGGCACCAATCCCCGAATATAGTGCTCCCCGAATGAGTAACATCAAACATATTTATCTCATTGAGTGTTGGATCATGATAAGGCTGGTGCAACCAAAATCACTTCATAGTCATTTTTGGTGCTACATTGAAGGGCTTCCGAAGCCAAGCAAGAGATCTTCCAAAAGTCTGAAGAACATCAGCTAAAGGCAACAGCTGAAGTCAACAGCTGAAGGCAACAGCTGAAGTCAACAGCTGAAGGCAACAGCTGAAGCCAACAGCTGAAGTCTGAGCTTCCGAAGACAAAGTCTGATGAAAGAGCTGAAGACAAAGTCTGAGCTTCCAAAGACAAAGTCTGATGAAAGAGCTGAAGACAAAGTCTGAGCTTCCAAAGACAAAGTCTGATGAAAGAGCTGAAGACAAAGTCTGCTTCCGAAGACAAAGAAGACTCCAAGCCTCGGAAGAAGCAGTCTTTCGAAGTATAAGTGGCTTCGGAAGAAGTTATTCTCCCGAAGTACTTTATCCTTCGGAAGACATTGCTATGACCAGTAGATAAAAGTATGGTCCCTGATAGTCCGCTGCAGACCTCTGATACAACATGGCACCTTCCTAAAGAGCCATGTTGTTGACCATACTTTATTCTACTGTTCACCTTTTTATGATAGTACATGTTACCAACTTTAGTTGGTGACAAAAGGTAAGTCAGGGACATGTCCTAACTACCAACTCTCAGGTAAAATGTCTGAAAGACCTCACCTAGAGTCTTGTAGTATAGATGTAAGGTTAGAGGTGTCCAGCTGGTATCAAAGTATATCCGCTGTAGGTAGTATTATATATATCTTCTCCTTGTAACTCTTTAGACAAGCGATTTGAGTCCAAGAGTCTTGTAATCCTTTGAGTTGAGAAGCAATATATAAAAGTACCTTGAAAATTTACTTCCTGTGTTAATTTTCTTACTGCTTCTTACTTGTTATATTGTGATCAACTCTTCATAGACTACTTACTGAGTGTTATTCACAGTGAGTTGAGAGAAAAACCACCCATAATTGATCCTGCATTGAGGTATAGTAAACAATAAGAAAATAATGAATCCATCACCACCACAACATTTATAACAAAAATAATAACCAAAGGTAAATAAATTGCAAATGAGTCACAAAATATTTATCAATGTCAAAATTTGAGTTTGTCGTTCAGGTGGGGAAACAACCCTTCCCACATAGGTTTCAAAATAAACGCTATGCAGTCAAAGTTATAAGAGTAAAGAGAATCAATCGAACAAAGCTGATCCATCACTGTTTTCATCGTCCTGAGCTTCTTCTGGTTCTTCCTCAAGGTCTTCATCGGAGTCTTCGACAGGTGTAGGGTTATCCTCGATTTGTAGTGCTGCGAGCTGTGTTTCCAATCCGGTTGGTCTGCTCTCAACGCCCACATTGTGGAGATCCTGTTCGCCCATACGCTCAGTAAGATCCATCACTCTACCAGCCATTTTGAAATTTCCTAGGATGGACATCGACAACCGCTCCTCAATTATAGCCATCTTTAGCCATAGTCGGCGTATATCGTTCTTAAGCATGGAGTTCTCGTCAGTGAGCACTCCAACTCGTCGACACTCAGTCTCAAGTGTCGCGGTCAATGCCGCCACGGCTTGCTCAAGGGGTACATCTAGAGATGGGAGGGTGGGTGTCGCAGAGGTAGTTGCTGACCTAGTCCTAGATCCAGTAGTGGCCGGCTTCGGAACACGCTCCCTACAAATCATGCGATCTATACAAGTCGGGTAATAACTCCAATCTCTTGGAGGGTCGTGTTCAGGTGGCACAAACGGTTGATCCCGGCCTATCTCACCACGGGGGTAAGGATGTCGCGGCCAGTCATACACTCGGTGAGGTACAGTTGGAGGGGATCCAGAACGAGCCCGTCTTTTTACCAAAACCCGTGATGATGATGCCATGCTGCAGGGTATGTGATGTGTATGCCAATGAGTATACAGTAGAGAAATCAGAAACAAGTAACTAACTAACTGTGTGCGGTTATAGTCTAGTGTGTATTCAACCTAGTTCTCTATAACCAATGGCTCTGATACCAATCTGTCACACCTTCAAAATCCACATGCGGAGTTTTACGGCAAGGCGTGTGAACAAACCAGGATCACAGTCAATAGTTACTCGGAATGACTCTATATGCCAACTTTTAAAATGAAACAAACCAATGTTCAAACTTTAAAACCATGCGGAAGCGTACTGTAAGTAAGACAAACCCAAAATATAAAAATGTATAATATGGCAAAACATGCGCCAACCAACTGTTTAAAATCCAAAATGTAAAGACAAGCAAATGTGTTTATAGTTTAAGTCTTAGAATGCATGAGCGACCCGTGCTGTGCTCCTATTGGTAGACTGAGTTATCGACCTGAGAATAGCATACTAAAATGTCAACACAATGGTTGGTGAGTTCAAGAGTTTGTGTTTAAACATAAAAGTTTAACAGCTGTGATATATATAAGCATGTGTATTGTAACAGATAGCTAGTCTATTAACAATAAATATTAATTCATAGTGATTTCGCAATTAAAGCTGACTGTGATATGTTTTGCCTCCTGTCACGACTTACCATGTCGTGACAAATGTTCATAGGACAAATTGCACCCGGTTGATCTCGAGTCACACAGGTGGGGCTAGTCAGACCCAGTAGTACTACCCAAGTTTCCCCGCTATTCAATATTAACAATTCGAAAATGTGAGGACTTTATCATGGTAAACAACACTATATTAATATCATACACAACTTAAATATATAAAGCGTTTGTAAAGTTACCAGTATGCTATCTCCCCCAAAAGAGGTTAAGTAAACAGTGGGGCATGAACTCACCTGATACGCGTATTGAGTACTTAGAGTTTACTTGAAAGAAAAGTAGACAGTCAACCCTCAGAGGTTACCTAGATCATGTAAGTACATGAGTATGTGTAAACAGAGAATATGTGAAACCCTAAGTGCACCATAACCAAAGACTCAAGGTTTTAGAAGGATAGACATGTTTGACCTAGTTGACCCGTTTGACCCGTTGGTCACATTATGGTTGTAAACCATTTAAATAGACATGAGCATATATCATACATGGTTAACATTCCAATGGATCACATATGGTGCTACATTCCCAATGTATTGCTTAGATCCTCATACTATGCATATCATACAAGTTATGTAAGTCCTTAACATCTGGCATGCTCAGTGCATCCATAACACAACTAGTGTATCATATAAAGGTCAAACCATGCATAACCTACTCACATGACCTATAACCATGAATTAGCATATACAGGCCAAAATAGATAATTTACCAATTAATCATCCATACTAGTCACAACACATTCAACATGTCCATTACATACCACATACATCAAGATGATTGATTTCCAGTCCCAAACATGATGTCCTAGTTACTAATCAACATCCAATACCATACATGATCATCAAAGTACATAAACCACACATAACTAAATAGACATTCCATACAACCTAATTAATAGGTTCTATCACGTTAGGCATCCACAACAAGCATTCTAGCATGATCCTAATGTCATGAACATGTCCAATTCCCAATATCCAAGGTTCATTCAAAATAAAGTTTCCCTTTTGGGAAAGTATATCCCAAATCTACTAAACACCCAATGTACACATAATTCATCAATAATATACTATTTCAAGTTCATAACAACATCTAACCATGATCAACAACCTCCAACTATCATAATTCCACACTCATCATAGATAAAAGTTTCTACTTTTGGCAAGATATGAACAACAACATTTATTCTAAGATTTCTAGCATTCATATCAACAATCTAGCATCTAATCATCATCATAAACGCATCCATAACATCACTACATTAACAATTCCACATTACATGCCAAATAAAGTTACTATTATTAGTAACCCATGAACAAAATTCCGAATTCATCAATTTCTTGCAAGATCCATGTTTCCTAGCATTCATACAACCTTCTAATCATCATACATTCATCTAAAAATCATCAATTTCACATTATCATCATAAAATTCGAAACTAGGGTTCATCTTCATCAAAAAGTATGAACAACTAATCAAAAACATAATTTTCTTGTATAATCAACGTCAACTAACATGTATACCATCTAACTAACATGTTAACAACATCAATTGATCAAAATTCAGCATCATGAAGACCCAATTCCCAGCTAGGGTCTCGGCCATATCAACATACATGAAAAACCCATAAAAATCTAACCTTTAAACTTGAGATGGCTTTTAATTGATGTTTCTAACGTATTGTATTGCTTGTAATCGATCAAAATTAGCCTTCTAATGTTTGTTCTTGGCTGAAATTGCAAGGAGAGGGAGAGGGGTAGATGGTCACGGCAGATGGGTGGGTTTAGGGTTATTTTGTTTAATTAATTTTTACTAATTACCCCTTTAACCCTTGTATTTAGCATTTTTATAAAAAGTAGCATTAAACCCCTTTTAAAAAGTGTTTTTAACGACCCAATAAATATATAAACTAATAATAACAATTATATATTTTATCTTTATAAAACACACAACATACGAATTAACACACGCGTTTCCACGTTACGCGATAAAATTCACTGTTAACATTCAAATCGCGTAAACACATAAGCATAACGCAATAATCACATAAACAGTTAAATTATTATTAATTTAACATTATTAATTATTATTAGGTCACCAACGTTAAACGAAAACTAGTGTGTGCTTTCAACGCGTGTATGCAAGACTTAACGGAACTAACGGAGTTTGGTAACGGAAAATTACCGGATGTCACGTTATCCCCATGTTGAAAGAATTTTCGTCCCGAAAATTGCGTTACATGGTGAGAGTGTTCCATCATTGGTGAGCGTGTTCCATCACTGGTCTACTACATTGGCACACAGAAATCAAAATTTAGTGAGTTTTGGATAAGTTGTCACAAGAAACATACCAACTAAAGTTGTATTGTGATTGTATATAAAATTAAATTATGAAAAACTAATCTCTTAACATTATGTTTGAAAATTTAGATTCTGTTTACCATAATTTTGGTTTAAAATCATTGTACATATATTACAAAATGACTTTTTATTTTCTCAAAATAAATTATGAGGAACACAAATAATGGTTTTTATTTTAACATTTATTTGAATATAAAATAAAAATGATATTAATTCAAACTTTAGAAACTTTTTATTTTAGGGAAACAAATAAGAGAAATTTTAGGAGTTTAAATGAGTGTTTAATATGATGATAAGTGGCAATATTTGTTTAAAAATTTGACATGTGTCAAAGAGTGTTTAATATGATAACAAGTGTCAAAACTCTTTTTTTATTATATATAAAGATAAACCCCCGTTTTTATTATATATAAAGATAAAGATAATAGATAGAGAAAGAGAGAAGGTTTACTATACAAAGTAGATAAACCTCCCGAAGTGGGCAAAGCAAAATGATGACGCCACGTAGCTTCTCTACGTTTTTATATGGAGGGGATTTTCGTCGCCCAATTTGTTTAGTTCGTGTTTGTGTGATATTACAACTGTTTTATTTTAAATGACTTATTTAATTTATTAAGAACTTTATGTAATTCATATATAACCTTAAATGTATAACACCCGACTATTTTAGAATTAGCTTTTGTACTAATGTAATACGTGATTAAGTAAAATAAGGCATTATTAAGTTTAATATCGAATTAACTGAAGTACTTTAAGTCATGAAATTTGTTTATCGCGTAATGATTTAACACGCAAAACGATTGTTGGCGATGACCCGGATAAAACTAAAAGTCCGGAATTTGACCAAAATACATCAAATAGTTTTAAATTATATATTGTGAGTGAAAATAGTATAATTTAAAAAAAATGTTTTGTAGTCTTAGTTCACATTGCATAGAAAATGCACATGTATTACGATTTCATACACAGTAAAAGCATGAAACGTCAACTAGCACCAAAAAAAATTATTGGCTACAAGTATTACTATTTAGTGGCTAAAATTATTTAGTAAATGATTGGGTTGAAAAACTATCAAAAACCTACTTAACTTTAATAAAGTAACTTGGGGTTTTTGGTAAGTTTTCATAAGAAAAAAAAACCTTTGTTTTTCCCTTAATCTTCAACCAAGAACATGTGTCCCCATTAAATCCATTGACTAATCTTTCAATGAAGATGTAAGTGTGATTTGAGGCATTAATGTGAAGACACTTATCCCTATATCTTTCTTATGCTTCTAACACAAGACCTGTGTCCACTATAATACCCTACCTCTTTTCCTTCGACCTCTCTAAAATCATCCATCCCATCACCATCATCATTCATCTTCCATTTTTCATAATCTTGAAGAAAACATGGCTTAAACCTTCAAACATTCAAGTGTGGTGACCATTGGTGCAAGATTCAAATGACTTTTAATGTAAAAACAAGCTTTAAGTGAAAGATTTCTCAAAAATCTATACCCAAATCCCATTCACCCAAGAGTTTTGTTAAAGTTGTGGATTTCCCATCTTCTATTTAATTTCCATTCTTCGAAGTCTTGTTTATTTCACAAGAATGTTCGTCAACATCAAATTTCTTTCTAACAAATTAAAACCTACCTAATAAATATGAAAATGAACTTTGAATAAGGTATATGTGTATGTGTGTAAGTCGAGAGTTATGAGTGTGTGTGTGTATAGTAGATATATGTATATTTTGTTCTAGTTACTTGAACATGCTTGTTATTCATAGTTTTCTTATGCATGTAATAATCCACGTTTGATTATATGATCAAAATTAAACAAAAGGGGTTAGATTCATATGGATTATATGATTGAAAACATTCATGGATTCATCCACATGAACATTTTAGGGTTTCTTGAAAAATTTAAAAAGTGAATTT
The DNA here is from genome assembly GCA_024085815.1 of Flaveria linearis. Classification (NCBI taxonomy): domain Eukaryota; kingdom Viridiplantae; phylum Streptophyta; class Magnoliopsida; order Asterales; family Asteraceae; genus Flaveria; species Flaveria linearis. The sequence goes on along the minus strand of CM044017.1, from coordinate 19,256,992 downwards.
TTCTTAAGAACCAAAAGTTTAAAATAAAAACAAAACAAAATTATCTAAAATACAGATTTTTAGGAAAGTTTATAGTGTTTTAATAATTACAAAATGATCATGAAATATACATTAAATGTTGATGTTAAATTCTCATGTGTAAGAATACAAAAAGACACTTTTTGAATGATCAAAAGACATTTTTTGTAATGAATTATTTGAATCTAAAAATATAAATATAAAATGTAAACAAAACTTAAATTTTATGTGTATGAGTGATTTATGTGTTTTATCTATACTACTATATAAAACAAAATCTTAGGACACAACTGTAATTTTATAAAAAAATAAATAACATTGTAGCATTAGGTGGAAGTGTTCTATACAATCATTTCTATTTTACCCCTTATTTAATAAACTTCTTCTAATTAATACATTAATTAATAGATATTTTTAATATATTATTTCATAATGTAAGATTATTTAATTCACTAGTTTATATATTATATTATATACTTTAAATTAATATTTAAATTTATTAATAAGTGTTATCTTATTTGAATACTTAACTATATAATTACTATATCCTTTTATAATAATAATAATAATAATAATAATAATAATAATAATAATAATAATAATTATAATAGTAATTACAATAATAATAATAATAACAACAACAACAATTAAATTTATAAATAACTATTATCGTATTTGAATACTTAACTATATAACTACTAAATACTTTTATAATAATGATGATAATAATCATCTATATCTATATTATCTATAATTATACTATTTATAAAGCATTTGATGAGTACACACTTGTAATTATACTCAAAACTTAAGACACCTAATAAAATTTTTAAACATAAAATACAAGTGCTATATACAATAGTTTTTAATTTGCTAATATTTAATAATTTTCTTCCAATTAATACATTATTATATATTTATTTTAAGTAATATCTTACTTAATATTTTAAATTATTATTAAAAATATATATTTGTTATATATGTTTTTATAACTTAATAGTATTTGATTTAAGTATTATTTTATTAAAACACTTAAGTATATAATCACTAAATATTTATATAGTTATAATAATAACAATAACAATAGTAGTAGTAATAATAATAATAATAATAATAATAATAATAATAATAATAATAATAACAACAACAATAATAATAATAATACCCAAATATATATATTTAAGACAAGTCGAAAAAGAGGCTCGATAAATAACACCCGCCGTATCACTATCTATAACAAATAAAAAAATTGTCAGTAGTAAAGATGTAAGTTTTCTCAATGTTATCATAATAATTTTCTTTTCTTTTTTCAAACTAATAAAAACCCTACTTTGTTTTTTTACAATTTTACTTTTAAACCTCTAAGTTTTGGAAATTAACCACAACACTTCTTCTCTTTATTTTTTTTATCCCAAATTGATACCTACTCATTTGTCTTTTATTAAATTTTAAATTTAAACCTTCAATTATGTTAAATTTATATTTAATCACCCGAACTTTTATTAAATTTTACAATTAAGCCTTTGAGTTACATTTATAGCATTCAGGTTATGATAATTTTCTTTTAATCAATTTACAATGGAGCTGCACGTAATCTTTTTTTCGGATGGTTAATATTAATGTATAAATCATTAGAATTAAATCTTTCAACTTTTATAATCCCCGCTATATAGCGTGGGTTACAACTACTAGTACATTTAATATGGTTACATCTTGCTTAAAAAGACGAAAATATGACTTTTTGATACGAAAACAAAACAATTGTAAAAAATGATTTTAAATAGCAAATTAAATTGAATTTTAAGGGTATGTTATGTGTTATAATGATGCTTATAAGGTCAAAATCTTAAATATGACCTTAGACGGTTTTTGTCACAAAAGTTGATGAGAAAATGTTAAAAATTGCCAAGTACCGGTTGCTTTTTAACAAATATGAAACAATAATATTTTTATAAAGTAATAATATAAATTATATTTATATTTTGGTATTAAAAAGTGTTTTTATGAATAGAATAATAAAGTTTAAGTAATAAATGTTAACCGATTCGTTGTAAATGCAAAATCGGCTATAGCGGAAAAATAAACGTGGGAAAACGTCAAGTTTATAAATCATAGACAAAAGTATATATTTTCAGTAATAAAACTATTTTAAACTTAAATTTGAAAATTATAAATTATTTTCATTGGTATAATCCATAATGAACAAAAAGATGATGAATTTTATGTGTATTTATGTGGTAAGTTTTGTACTAAGCATTTTTGTGAAAATATGTGCATATCTATACTACTATATAATACATCTTAGAAGGATAACATGTTAATTTCATTCAAAGTGTAAGACACCTATACAACTGTGACAACCCGTATTTCTCGGGTTAGTTATCATTAGTTACACCATTCTTTTAATCTCAACTTTCTCCGATGTTTTAAAATTAACAAATCTTATTTATTAATTTAAATAAAGTATTATCATAATTATGATTAACTAATTTCAAGTTAAATAAACTAATTAACCTAAAAGTGAATTAAGTGATTTTGGAGGGTCTAAAAGGGAAATATTAGCTCAAACTTAATCCCCATAAAAACCAACTCCCGAACCCAAAGACCCCCCCCCCCCCCCGCGTAACTCTATCTTCTTCCTGTCGGTGGTTTTAACCTTCAAAACCCTAATCCCCCTAATCGCAGCCTTCTATCTCATAGCAGATCCCTGTGTGGCGATCGACGCTCCTCCGACAACCACGAGCCTCAGTTGAAACGACTCCAAATGGTACGTTCTACTCCGTTGTGTTTCCAAGTTCGTTACAGTCACGGTTTCGGTTTCATCTTGGTTAATAGGTTACGAAAATGGGCTCGTCTCGTCATGCGCATGTGTTTGCGTACGAGATCCAGGTTGTGGTTGCGGGTGCGCGGCCACACGTGCGATCGACACGGCTGATGCGTGTGGCTGTGTGCGTGTTTGTAGGCGAGTCATGGCTGCAATGTGTAGTGTTCATGTTGTGTGAATGTGGCTGTGATTTGGATTAACCGAAAGAAATTGTATGCGCAGCTTTGTATATATATGTGTATTTTGTGTGTGTATATATATCTAAAGGTGTGTGTGTTAATGTGTGAGTATCTAAAGGGGTGTGTGTGTTAATGTGTGTGTTCATAAGGGAGGGTGGCCGAAGGATAAGATGGCATGGGTTTAATTTGGTGTGTTGCTAGTGGTGTTGGGATTTGGTTATTATGCGCGCGCGCATACACACACATATATATACACACACATATACATATATATACCCGAATATGTGTATGTATAGAATTCGCAGGTGTGCATGCAATTGTGGGTGTGTGTGTTGACTTTTCAGTCATAAATTTTGATTATGTATGTATGTTATGGTTGGGTGTTAAATCTCAACCGAGAGTTTTTGAGGTTAAATATGTTGCTTATTACTTTGTTATGCATGTGGTTATGTAAATTATGTGTATGGGCAGCATATGTACATATATGAGTGTTCATATGTATTGTATCATATATATATGACTTTTGGATTCATGAATGATGGTTGCTTATATGCATGCATGTGTTAGACGCATGAGTTGTTGTATGGGTGTGAGTTGGTACCTTGTTCATGTGCCTTTGTTTTCTAGTTTTGGTGCCAATATAGGTGTTAATGTATGGAGTATATATATATATATATATATATATATATATATATATATATATATATATATTATGTAGGTGTGTTAAGTGTTCAATATGTGTATTAATGGTGTGTATGAATTACATGAAAATATATATGTTACCGTGCGGGTTACGTGTGTATTAAATATGCGTTATGGCGTAGTTTGGGTACATGTCATGGGTAATAACTTTATATAATAATTTTCAGTGTGGAATTATTATACAGATAATATAAAGACTTGAATAATACCTTTAAATATTATAACTGGATTTCGTGCATTAATGATGATTTTGGTCTATACTTGTGCTTGTTGGTAATGCGTATCCATCAATAACCGTCACCGAACCGAGTCGTGAAACGCGAATCCGTACAAACCCTTATGCTTATAATTAATAATCAATATTAATTATATATTAACTGAAATTCAGGTTATTCGGAAACCTAACTTCCCATTCTTTGTGTTACAATTCAAGTTGAATTTTCACGGCCCTGCTTTATATTCTTTCTTTTTGGGGGAGAAAAAATGCAAACACTATTTTTTATTATGATTGCTGGTATTATTGATATCGCCTATTACGTTAGTGTAGACATATTTGAAAGTCCTTACAGTATCAAACCGTTAGTAATAGGATTAGCGAGGTAATTCTGAGTAGTACTACTGGATTTGACAAACCCCGCCCGGGCTAGTTGTGCTAGCTTGATTGGAGGTCGAACGGGTGCTAAATTGACCTAAGAATTGCCACGGTCTATGATAGACGTGATGGAAAGGCATAAAACACACACAGTCATCTTCGGTTTGAAACACTGAGTAACTTGTTTATAGGCTACTATATATTGATATGCTTTATATACTAAACCATATGAAATGTTTTCTGACACATTACTTGTTGATTAAACCTATAGACTCACCAACTTTATGTTGACACATTTTAGCATGTTTTCTCAGGTCATAGGAACGCACAAGGTTAGGAATTCAGCTAGGGATGAATTCATGGCATACATTACAACTCAATCATTTTATTTTGTTAAGCCTTATTCACTTTTATGGTTTAAACGCATGTTGATACAATTTACTGTTGATTTCTGATTTCAAATCGCTTCCGCAAGCATGAAACACTTATGGTTGATTTAAAAGTCTGATTTCTTAATGTAATGTTTTACAATTAATGATTCTGGTATAACTGGTGCTATCTGAGATCCTGGTGTGTCACACGCCTGATGGTAAAACCCCGTTAATAGATTTTGAGGGTGTGACAGATTGGTACTAGAGCTCCAGTTATAGCGAACTAAAATAAGCATTCATATACATTGCATTTTAGACTATAGCTAGATTTCATTAGTTACACACATGTAGATTATTAAGTTATGCTTGATTGCTTCTCATGTGTTAGGACTGTCTGCTTTGGCGTGTTCCTATGAGCGTTCGATTACAGGGATGGTGTTTTCATCCTCTTATGCTAAGTCGAAGGGAAAAGGCCAAATCGTCCTGATTCCCTGTTGTTTTCTTAACTAAATCCTTTGTTTGTTAATTGACTCTTGGTTTAATAACAATATCTTTGACACCTCTATCATTGATAACACTCGGTACTTGACAAGGTATGTTAGCTCGGATAGGAGGAACCAGGGGTGACCATGCAAAGCAAATTAGAATCACGGGTGCACATGTAATTGTACATGAGAAGTCTGGCGAACTCTGTCGGGTGATAATGGTCATAATCAGTACAAAATTTCATTTCTATACTTTAAGATATGAGGTCTCGATTCTCATAAAACTTCACTATTAATATGGAAACAATCCTTCATTTCTACTCGTATGAAAGTTCTCATCTACCTCGAGCCTTAATAAGATTCATATTATGGCATTAATTCTAGTCTATATGAGACGTTGCTCATTCTAGCATTTCAGTGATCATGCAATAATATTCATCTACAATGTGTCATATCTTCAAAAGTTGTAATAGAGTGATGATACTCTCTGCGTATGTACTTATTGTTCATGGATTGGTCTTAAGAATTAGAGTCTTGGTAATTTGAGCGTTCCAACATTTATTTCATTTGATATTTATCATGTTTAGGGGCATGTTACATTTGTTTGTTCCCCCGTGGTGGGATCCAATCAGATTTTTTTCTGGCTGACCACGTTTAGCGTAGGACTGAATAGCAAGATATTATGACGACCTCATCCATTACATTTTTGCCTTTCCATTATAAACAACAAGTGCAACTATAATCTCCATGGGCTGTGCAATAAGAACATTTGAGAGCGCTGTGGGGAAACTTGGCCATACCTTCAAGAACCGTCGTGTGAACATCCCGGCCAAGTCTCCTCAACCACAAGAAGCACATAAAGGATGTTATGAGTACAGACAACCTATTCATTTAAAGAGAAACTTTCCAAGCCTCAAGAAGATAGGAAACTGACAGAAATGGTAGTTCTGCTTCAGCATTATCTCATTCGAGTGCCGATGGAAGTTTCATACCCAGTAACTTGAGTGGACTGCTAGAGGTAGTTCTTACCAGCTTAAGTACCAGAATCTACCATAGAAGTAACCGATGGTAGAACTATAACTGCCACCCATGTGCTTGGCAGTCATAATCTAGGTTTTTCTAGACATTCGTTCAATATAAATCTGATTTCCTATTACCCATGGTATCTTCGATGTCATAGTTTAAGTAGATTGGTTGTCCAAAAACCAAATAGAGGTCATTTGTGGAAACAAACTAATTAAGTTACCTCTTCATAGTGATGGGATCCTTACTGTAGAAGGTGACAAGGTCGGTGCTGTGATGGGCATCATCTCATATATGAAGACGCATAAATGTTTTAAGAAAATACATTTTGCTCTATAGACACTAGTTACTGAGAAGAAGACGGATGGGAAGTGTGTTGAAGATATTCCAGTTGTTAGAGATTTCTGGGAAATATTTCCAGAAGACTTAACTAGCCTTCCTCTACACAAGCAGGTGAAGTTTTAGATAGAATTAGCATCGGGAGCTACTTCGATAGCTCGAACGTCGTACCGTCTGGCACCGAACGAACTACAAGAGTTGTCTAAGAAATTGTAGGAATTGTTAGACAAGGAATTCACACATCCCAGCTTTTCACCCGGGGAGCTCCAGTGCTTTTCATGAAAAAAAAGGATGGAACTTTTAGAATATGTATTGACTACCGGGAACTAAACAATGTGACGATCAAGAACCGATATTCACTCACGCACATTGATGACCTGTTTGACCAGTTACGAGAATCAAGCTACTATTCTAAGATTTATCTGAGCTCAGGTTATCATCAGTTACGGGTTTGGGAGGAAGACATTTCAAAGACCGCGTTCAGAACTAGATTTGGTCACTATGAGTTTTTGGTTATGCCATTTGGGTTGACCAACGCGCCAACGGTTTTCATGGACCTTATGAACCGAGTGTGCAAACCCTATTTGGACAAGTTTTTCATTGTCTTTATCGATGACATCCTTATTTATTAAAAGAATAAAGAAGGACACAAGGAACACCTTAGGCTGATCTTGAAGTTGCCGAAACGAGAACAATTATATGTTAAGTTTTTCAAAGTGTGACTTCCAGATACGAGAAGTCCAATTCTTGGGTCATGTGCTCAATGAGAAAGGAATACATGTGGACCCGGGAAAGAAAGAAGCTATCAAGAACCGGGCTACGCCTAAGACTCTGACTGAGGTACGATAGTTTCTTGGGGGCTGGCTATTATCGACGATTAATCAAAGGGTTTTCAAATATTGCTCAACCTCTCACCACGTTAACTCATAAAGGCACTACATATAATTGGGGTGACAAACAGGAATCCGAATTTCAGGTTCTGAAGCAGAAACTCCGTACGACACCGATTCTATCACTGCCTGAGGGAACAGATGATTTTGTGGTTTATTGTGATGCTTCCATTCAAGGTCCCGGTTGTGTGCTAATGCAACGAGAGAAGGTGATCGCTTATGCTTCCCACCAACTAAAAGTTCACGAGAAGAAGTACACGGCGCATGATTTAAATTTGGGAGCTGTTGTGTTTGCACTCAAGATATGGAGACATTACTTGTATGGTACCAAGTACACCATATATACTGATCACAAGAGTCTCTAGCACATCTTTGAACAGAAGGAGCTAAACATGAGATAACATCATTGGGTCGAACTGTTGAATGACTACGATTATGCAAGCAAATATCATCCGGGTAAGGCTAACATAGTGGCCGGCGCCCTAAGTCAAAAGGAGACCTCTAAGCCAATGCGAGTTCGAGTATTACAGCTTACTATCCACACTAAATTACCAGATCAGATCCCTGATGCTCAACTTGAAGCTTTGAAGGACGAGAACCTGAAAGCAGAGTCCATGCAGGGCATGGAAAAACAATTAGAGGTCAAACCTAACGGAATCCGTTATTTCATAAAACGAATATGGGTTCCTTTGTATGGAGATTTACGAGAGCTGGTAATAGATGAAACTCATAAGTCTTGATACTTTATTTATCCGGGTTCAGACAAGGTGTATCATGATCTGAAAGTTCTTTACTAGTGGCCGAACATGAAAGACGATATCGTAACCTATGTAAGCAAATGTTTAACCTGTTCTAAGGTTAAGGTGGAATATCAAAGGCCATCCGATTTACTTCAACAACTGAAAATTCCAATGGATTTCATCATGAAATTTCCTCGAACTCCCAGCGGATGCGATGCTATTTGGGGTGATTACAGATTGTTTGGCGAATTCCACACACTTCCTGACAACCTGAGAGACTGATCGACTGGAAAAGTCAACTTGTATTTACCTAAGGGAAATAGTCTCTCGGCACGGTGTGCAAATTTTCATTATCTCTGATCGTGACGCTCGACTCACTTCACATTTACGGCAATCTTTGCAACGATCATTAGGAACGCGGATAGACATGAGCACGGTGTATCATCCTCAAACCGATGGTTGAGTGAGCGTACGATCCAGACTCTAGAAGACATGTTGCGCGCTTGTGTGATTGATTTTGGAAGTAGTTGGGAAACTTACTTACCATTAGTTGAGTTTTCCTACAATAATAGTTATCACGCCTCAATTAAGGCCGCTCTGTTTGAGGCACTGTATGGATTCAAGTGTGGATCACCTATTTGTTGGGTGGAAGTTGGAGAAAGCCAACTTACGGGTCCTGAGCTTGTGCACACAACGACTGAGAAGATTGTGCAAATTCGTAACCGTATGGCAGCAACACCCGATTGACGGAAGAGTTACGCTGATAAACGTCGTAAACCATTGGAATTTTAGATAGGCGATAAGGTACTTTTGAAAGTGTCATCTTGGAAAGGTTTGATTCGTTTCGGAAACGTGGAAAACTGAACCCTAGATACGTGGGACCATTTGAGATTGTCAAACGGGTTGGCCCAGTAGCTTATCAACTAAACTTAGTACCAACTAAACTTACCTGAAGAACTCAGTGGAATACACAACATGTTTCACGGTCAAATCTAAGGAAATGCGTGGCCGACGAGTCACTTATCGTTCCGTTAGAGGAACTAGAAATCAATGAACAGCTTTGTTTCGTTGAAGAACCAGTGGAGATTATAGATCTACAAGTCAAAACCCTAAAGCGTAGCAAGATCCCTATTATGCACGTTAGGTGGAACTCGAAGCGTGGACCAGAATTTACCTGGGAACGTGAGGATCAAATGAAGAAGAAGTATCCACAACTGTTCCAAGATCATACATCCACTTCTTAAGGTATCACTTTTAAGATCCATTTCCTTTCATTTCGAGACGAAATTCCCTTCAACAAGGGGATGATGTCACAACTCTCGCTAAACCTTAAAACTCTATATTTCTTTATTTTGGATTTGTTTTAGAGATTTTAGAAAACCCTATCCTAAGAAAACTTTTGAATGCTCTTCTGTGTTGCTATTGAAACCTGATGTCCTGCGTTAACCTGACGTTCTAATTTTCGGGACGAAAATTCTTTCAATAAGTGGATGATGTGACAACCCGTATTTCTCGGGTTAATTATCATTAGCTACACCGTTCTTTTAATCTCAACTTTCTCTGATGTTTTAAAATTAATTTATTAATTTAAATAAAGTATAATCATAATTATGATTAACTAACTTTAAGTTAAATAAACTAATTAACCTAAAAGTGAATTAGGTGATTTTGGATGGACTAAAAGGGGAAGATTAGCTCAAACTTAATCCCCATAAAAACCAACTCCCGAACCCAAAGACTCCCCCCGTACCCCATCTTCTTCCTCTCCGTTGTTTTAACCTTCAAAACCCTAATCCCCCTAATCACAGCCTTCTCTCTCATAGCAGATCCCTGTGCAGCGATCGACGCTCCTCCAGCAACCACGAGCCTCATTTGAAACGACTCCAAACAGTTCGTTCTACTCCGTTATGTTTCCACGTTCGTTACGGTCACGGTTTCAGTTCCGTCTCGGTTGATAGGTTACGAAAATGGACTCGTCTTGTCATGCGCATGTGTGTGCGTACGAGATCCAGTTTTGGTTGCGGGTGCGCAGCCACACATGCGATCGACACGGCATCAAGCTGATGCGTGTGGCTGTGTGCGTGTTTCTAGGCGAGTCATGGCTGCAATGTGTAGTGTTCATGTTGTGTGAATGTGGCTGTGATTTGGATTAACCGAAAGAAATTGTGTGCGTAGCTTTGTGTGTATATATATACATATATATATGTGTGTGTGTGTTGTTCTGTATATATATATATATATATATATATCTAAAGGTGTGTGTGTGTTAATGTGTGAGTGTGTAGCTTTGTGTGTATATATATATGTATTATGTGTGTGTATATATATGTATCTAAAGGTGTGTGTGTGTGTGTTAATGTGTGTGTTCATAAAGGTGGGTGGCCGAAGGATAAGATGGCATGGGTTTAATTTGATGTGTTGCTAGTGGTGTTGGGGTTTGGTTATTATGCGCGCCCACACACACACACACACACACACACACACACATATATACATACACACATATATATATATATATATATATATATAAGATCCTATACAAACTAGTTTTATTGTAAAAACAATAAGAACCAATAAAATAATGACAATTGTATATTTTGATGACAATGATACATGGGTAGATAGGTAATTTTTAAAGTTTGTTATTAACATATCTTGTTTTAAGCAAGTTTTAAATTTATATTTAATTATCTATATCAATTAAATCTTATAAAATAAATGGATGATTTATTTTTGTTTTGATTCTCTTCATTTCGAAATTTCATCTTTTTTCTCTGCGAATGGAATCATCTAATGTGGTTCGATGTTTACAACAATCTGCGATCGAAGAGTTTCATGATCATAATAGCACCATTCAAGGTAAGATGTTATTAATCATTGTTTCTATCACATTCTGTTAATGAAATATGTTTTAGTTTAATTTTTTCTTTTTTAATATCATATAATTCTGTTTATGAACAAGCGGTTTTAGATCCATTTTTGTTTATAACTTTTATGTGTTATCAATAACTTAACACCTATGTGAGGAGCATGTTTATGTCTAATGTTATTAGTTATGTGTTTGTGTTACTTTTGATGAAAACATGTATAGTGCTACTTTTCATGAGAATATGTGTTGTGCTATATATCTATAAATAGTCATTCATATTGTGTTGCCTTTAATTTTTTTATATATATATATATATATATATATAAGTGTCACAAATATTGTATTTTGTGCTATGATATGAGTTAGTTATTAGGTGCTAACTGTAATTTAATTAACTGTTTACACCATTTTTTTTCTTCAGGTAACAATGCAGTTGATATTAGTGTTTAAGAAGATGCTATCAACAGTTAAAGTTTTTACATAACTTTTTTATTTTGAAAATTCTTTTGTATTGTTAGCTAATTTTATTTTCATTAAATGTTTTGATAGATTTTGTTGATAAAATCTATGGTGTTTGTATTGTTTGAACATCCCCACGTATTAGAAGAAAATTCTACACTCCTGATGTTCCTCTGTTGGTTAAACAGCGTTTGGGAATGAAATTCAATTCTACTCATGATGCATACTCTTTTTATGAGGCTTATGCACGAAGCGGTGGTTTTCAATTAGAAAAAAACACTAAAAAAGTAAGGAACGAGTGTGTGACACTAAAATACTTTGTCTGTTCTAAATAGGGTAAAAAACATTTAAAAAAATTGGCACACTTAAGAACTTTGATGAGTCATATTCTCATAGGAGAGCTTCAATTAGATCCGGATGTCAAGCTTGCTTGAAAATCCAGATTGGTGCTAACAATACATACACAGTGTATGCCTTTTTGGAAGAACATAATCATCCACTTGTTTCCCAAAGTGATTATCATTTGTTACGATGTGCTCGTAAGTTGACTTTGCCTCAGAAAGAGCTTATTCTAAATCTGTCAAAGTTGAATATCAGGCCTGTTAAAGCTTTCTCCATTATGAGAACACATTATAGTGGTTTTGAGGAGGTTGGTGCTACTATCGTTGATTGTAAGAATTTCAAACGAGACATTAATGTTTTTATAGGTAAATTTGATTGTGAAATGATTGTCAGTCGATTGCTTCGCAAGAAAGAGTATCTTACAGATTTTTCTTGTGAGTTTTTAACTGGTACCGACGGTGCTTTGGTTGGATTATTTTGGGCTGACCAAGAGATGAAGCGAAGTTACATTGTCTTTGGTGATATCATATCATTTGATTCAACATTCCATACCAACAAGTGTGTATATATTTTTACTATGTGTTATTTAGTATTGTTCCAAATTTTAGACATTTATATTAATTCTATATGTTTTTAAAGGTATGACATGGTTTTTGTCCCTTTTACGGCCATAGACAATCACCACCGTAACGTTTGCGTTGGTTTTGCTTTACTTGGTTCAGAAACATTAGAGTCTTATGGCTGGTTATTAAATGCTTTCAAGAAATCGCATGGTAGGAAACCTCGTGTCATTGTAACAGATCAAGACCCTTCTATGCGAATTATACAAGAAGTATGGCCTATGTCTAGGCACAGGTTTTGTATGCGACACATAATGAAAAAGGTTGCTGAGAAGGTATGATAATTTACTTTATAAATTGGTAATAATAATTTTTTTAAATTTATAGAATCATTTTTTACATTCTTATCATATGTGCTATTAATAAGAATAGTTGTGCTATTATTATAAATATTACCTATGTTCTGTTATAATATATTTAATATTGATTCAGAATAGCATAAACTTTATCCATTGTGATGTTATAGGTTGGAAAAACACTCAAGGCAGACAAGACATTCAAACAACGTATATATGATATTGTATGGACGGATTCTATTGAACCATATGAATTTGAGGCAAAGTGGAAGTAGATAATGAGAGATTTCAATTTATGTGCTAATAAATGGTTGAATTTCATATATGGTTTAAGAAATGATTGGATATCTGCTTACTATCATCACAAGTTCATGTCTGGCTTAATGCGCACAACATCTCGGTCTGAAAGTGAGAATCATTTTTGGGCAGTTTACCAAATTTTTAAGCAATTTTGACACCGCTTTGGAAGTGTGGATACATCTTGATGTACCTAGTTTATGTTCTTAAATGTAAAAGTATTTCATGTCTTACACTTATGTAATACAATATAATGTAATGATTGAATGATATATGAAATGCATTGTGATGTTTATGTGTGATTGATTATGTCATGTTATCTTTATATTGAATGTGATTCACATATATGAACTTAATATATAGGTTTGATGTTGTTTTACATAGTTCTAAGTCAATAAAAACTTAGAAATGTGTTTAACTTAGTCATGTGGACATTCATGCTAATGGACCATACTTATTGCCCATATGCATGAATGAACCATACTTATGGACCAGTCACACGACTGAAACAGGTGACTGAATCAGTCATATGATTGAGACATAAGATTGGTTCAGTCGCACGACTGAACATTCAGTCGTGCGTATGAGTCAACCGCATGATTCAGTCGCACGACTGAACCATGCTAATGGTTCAGTCGTACGAATGAACACTGATAACCTATAAATACCACATAATTCGTGGAAAAACATAACACTTCATAATACTTCGTATACTTTCGTACCCTAGTCGTCCAGAGCGTCCCAAGTCGCAAATCCAAGTTCATAGTTCGTTCCTGGTCGATTTCAATCTGTTTTTAATGTTTGTTACATCGTTAGATCGATCGGGTTGTTCGTTCTCACTGATTGGATTGCCAATCAAATAGAATTCCGTGCTATTTGATCTGGTTTCACGCAGAATCCGTCAGTACTTCGTACGTACACGGTCCTAACAAGTGGTATCAGAGCCTAGGCTCGTGATTTTGCGTGGATTCAATTGGTTTTGGTGTCAAAACTAACGTTTTCATTCAAAGGATTCACTTTTTTGCTTCAAAACTTGTTTTTGACGAGTCTCTGTGTTAAAAGTTTCGACCTTTTCCCATACGGCAGATTAGGGTTCGTAAAAATTCATAATTTTGAGTCAAGTGTTAAAAAATTCGATTTTTCCCGCAGCAGCAGCTTCAGTCGTACGATTAGCTCAATCGCATGACTGAATCTCATTCGCATAGTTCAATCAAACGACTGGAGTCATTCACACAGTTCATTCACACGGTTGAGTTATTCCATACGGTTGATCTCATTCGTCCTATTCATTCGCACGATTGAATCCAATCGCACGATTGAAGCCATCCGCATCCTTCAATCGCACGGTTGAACCAGTCGTCTTGTCCATTCGCATAAGTCAATCTGTCATGTTCTAAGTTTACCAAGTTTAAAGAAATGGAAGATTAGTTCTCTGCATTTACTGCTGGAAAGGACTCACGTATCCACAATCTTCTACTTCTGGAAAGTGAGATCGGGAACCACAACAAACCGCCAAAGCTGTTAACATTGGATGAATACTGATGCGTGCGGATAGTATATATATTTGATAAAGGCTTTTTGCACAGATTCAGTTTTAAATGGTTATTACTAATACTAACTACACACACAAAAGGCAAGTGTACCTATCGTGAGGTAATATAGTATTGGTAAGAACCGAGTATCAATCCGTGGACACACTAAGCCTACTCAACAACCCTCATAATTGACAATTAATTTTGATTTAGAAAATGATAAGTTAAACAAAATAACAATAAAAAAAGATAGATAAAGATAGATAGAGACTTTTGGTGATTCTTTCAGTGAAGTAATGCTGTTATCCTAATTTAGATTACACTTATGCAACTATGATGAATTGGTGGTGTGATTAAAGATATTGATTAAAGTAATTATGTTAATGTTTATAAATGTGAGCTGGCGTGATTTCTCGTCTATCCGCTCCGTAGTGACTAGGATTGTTGGAGCTGTACAAGATAGTCTATATTATCAACATAGTCAAAGTCAACAAAGTCAACGTCTCAGTCAAAGTCAACAGAAAAGTCAAACGTCAAGTTCGAGACGGAGAACCGAGTGAAGATATTGAAGATATATTATGTTTGAGACTTTATTGTATTAAATATATTTTGTGTGAACAAAATATATTTTACCTTGTTTTAGTCTTGTTTTAGTAAAGTTTAATAGTCTAGGGGGCTAAATGTAAATAGTGAAAGTTAGTCTAGACTATAAATATCCTAATTGTAATTAGCATTGGTTAATGGTTGAATGACCAATTGATTGAGGGATTTACTTGTAAAGATATCATTTGCAATCTAATTGAAGATCAAAGGGGTTTTAATTGTGATTATCATATTTTGATCTAATTTTTCATGATTTGATTCAAGTTTGTTTATCCTGGAGCAACAATTTGGTATCAGAGCCCTATTGGATCAAATGCATTGAAGAATTAAAGAAATTGTTGCTGAATTTTGAAGGTGTTCATCAGAATTTTAGAGAGAGAAAGTGGGGGTTTAGAGAGACAAAGTAGATCTGAAATTCAAATTTCATCCCAAACACAATCAATTCATCAGATCTACAACAATCTACTACGAATTTGAAGATATACAACATAAAATCCTAATCTACAACATATTTTATACAAGAATCGAAAGAAAAGTTTTAGATCTGAGATTTTCTCTCACACACTTGTGTGTGTGTTCTTAGTGTTCATGAGGGCTTCAAATTTTCAAGGGGCGAAACTAGCATCATTCTGAACGAAAGTTCAAAGTTTCCGGCGAAATTACAGCCGAAACTAGCAGTTTCGCACGTTTTCTGGCGAAACTGTACTTTTCCGGCGAAACTATAACCTGCGAAATTATAAAAAATGGCTGATAAATTAAAAAAAATATATACATATAAATAAAATTTTCTGCGAATCTATATGTTCAAGTTGCGAAATTAAGCGAAACTAATCTGCGAAATTATAAAAATCAAACAGCGAAAATTAAATTCTTGCTGCAAATTATAAATAATAATAATAATAATATTATTATTATCTCCACCAACCTCAGACTCCATCACCAACCTCTTAAGAACTGAGACATTAAAGATACCACCAACAAGATCAAAAAAATCTACTCAACATTGACCACCACTATCCGTAACCACTCACCAACCGCGACCAACCCCTTCTGCAGTAACAACCACAATCGAGAGTCTCGAGACTCCGCACTACCTCCACCAGCAGCCCCCCTTCACCCGACAAACCTCAACTTATCAGGCCCTAACCCTCGACCCCAACCCCTCGCGAACACAACACCTTATCTCCACCTACTTCCGCACCAACCGCAACCACCACAACTGCGACCACAACCACTATAACTCTACCCATCACCTTCCCCTGCAGTCACTACAGCCAACGTCTCCACCGGAGAAACTCGAAAACCTATAACCAGAACACTTGTAATTCGATTCGAAGGAAACAACTCTTCTCAATCCACACGCAATCGGTTTCGATCTAACGATTGTTGACGATAATCCCTCTTTCAACAACAAAAACGACGACCTCCACATCCTTCATATTTATATCTCCCTTGATGGAAGAATGGGTGTGCCGATGAGCGTGTTACAGAGAGAAGAAAGGGGAGTAGGTGACGCTCCGATTTGACTGTTTATATTGGGATGGTTTCAATGGTCTCCGGTTAAACAAGAACACTTACCATCTTCAACTGTTCCGTTCAGTTTTAATCCACTCGGTGGTTTGAGTTGTCTTGCTTCTGCTTTTTCTGATTATTCAACTGTTCCTATTAAAGCTGTGGGGTCTGCACTGGTATTATGTCTAGGGAAGGAGGACATTGAAGGTTTAGTGGACAAGCTAATAAAGGCTTTTATGGTGTACGAGGGTGAAATAAATGAGGGTTAAAAGTTATGGCTTTTCTACACACACCGCTCATTTTTTAGGGTATACCACCTCAAACGGTCACGGTTAGGGCTAACCGTGACCTTTAGGTCGGGTGTAGGACCTTGCGGTTACGGTGAGGCCTAACCGTGACGTTAGGTTCTCGGGATCATTGCAATTATTGGGTGTGTAATTAATGGGGTGACAGTTAGGGTTTTGGAGGTGTATATGTCACGGTTTGGCCAAACCGTGACATTTTGTAGATATTTTTTAAATTTTTTTAATTTTGTTTTTATTTTTATTTTATCAAACGGTTAATCTAATCGTAACATACGAGTTTATGTTTTGTGTTTATTATTAATTTATCATATTACAAATAATTTTTTATTTTTATTTTAGTAGCTAATGATCTCATGTTGTACGACGACTGAAATGCACCTTGATTACAAATGTGTGTCATGATCTTGATTGAAGTAGTGAAAGCTGCAGTGATAATGATGTATATATAGGTCATAGGTGTATGTATGTGTATATATGAGAGTGGGAAATGTGCCTACGGTTATGGAGTTACATTCATTATTTAATATTGAAATGTGCCTACGGTTATGTAATCATACTAGTTTGTTTTTATTTTTATTTTATCACACGGTTAACCTAATCGTAACATACGAGTTTGTGTTTTGTTATTTACAGTTACATTACAACCAAACAAACAAAGAAACACAACCAAACAAACATATACAATTAACATTATCAACATTACAAATATAAAACAAACAAACAAAGAAACACAACCAAACAAACACAACCAAATATACAAGTCATCATAACTGAAACTGCACATATATATATACAACGAGTTTTTACATACAAAAAGAAATAAAATACAAACAAAATACCTATCTAATCCGTCATCCTCGGATCGCTGCCCTGACCAGACCCGCCCGCGCCAGATGGGCCAGCACCGTCATGGTCTAACCGCCTCGGTGGCTATGACAAAAACGGCGTACCCGAGGTGGCATAGTCCGCGACCATGTGCTGGATGACCCAGTCCATCATATCATGCAGCCTCGTGGTCGTATCCTCCAGCCTCGTGACGCAGTCTCGTGTGTCCTGAAGCATATCAAGAACATGAGCAGGCAATCACACGGCATGGTACACGCGCTGAGGATGCTGGGGCGGGTCCTGGTCATGCGGCGGCGGAATGGGCTGATCCTCCTCGCCGCCAAGGGGCTCGTGGGCATCCTGAAGGTGGACCTCAGCCCCCGCCAGCTCGGGGGGTCCACCAACGGCTCGGGCACCCATGGCACGAGCTCATGGTATCTACTGAGCAGGTGCCACGTGCCGTCGGGGAACCTCCGAACGATCCTCATCCCATTGGCGGTGTTCCGGGCGGCCACTCGCACAGGAGTCGGAGGTAGCGGGAGCTGGGACATGGCGTGCGCATACCCCAAGCCCCGAGCGATCCGGGAAACGATGTTCCCGCCCACCAACGCTCCTCGCAACTGCCGATGATAATAACTAGCAAAATAATCAGCAAGGGCATGCGCGAGGTGGCAGTGTCGGTGTGTGAGTACACACCAAAGAAAGAAAAGGTCGGCGGCGTTGACCCTGTCGGTCCCCGCCCCACGACCAGCGAAGAACGTGGCGATGAGTCGGTGAATGTATCTATACAGAGGGTCTCGTAATTAAAACCTACCTAATAAATATGAAAATGGAACTTTGAATAAGGTATATGTGTATGTGTGTAAGTCGCGAGTTATGAGTGTGTGTGTGTGTATAGTAGATATATGTATATTTTGTTCTAGTTACTTGAACATGCTTGTTATTCATAGTTTTCTTATGCATGTAATAATCCACGTTTGATTATATGATCAAAATTAAACAAAAGGGGTTAGATTCATATGGATTATATGATTGAAAACATTCATGGATTCATCCACATGAACACTTTTAGGGTTTCTTGAAAAGTTTAAAAAGTGAATTTTTCTTAAGAACCAAAAGTTTAAAATAAAAACAAAACAAAATTATCTAAAATACAGATTTTTAGGAAAGTTTATAGTGTTTTAATAATTACAAAATGATCATGAAATATACATTAAATGTTGATGTTAAATTCTCATGTGTAAGAATACAAAAAGACACTTTTTGAATGATCAAAAGACATTTTTTGTTATGAATTATTTGAATCTAAAAATATAAATATAAAATGTAAACAAAACTTAAATTTTATGTGTATGAGTGATTTATGTGTTTTATCTATACTACTATATAAAACAAAATCTTAGGACACAACTGTAATTTTATAAAAAAATAAATAACATTTTAGCATTAGGTGGAAGTGTTCTATACAATCATTTCTATTTTACCCCTTATTTAATAAACTTCTTCTAATTAATACATTAATTAATAGATATTTTTAATATATTATTTCATAATGTAAGATTATTTAATTCACTAGTTTATATATTATATTATATACTTTAAATTAATATTTAAATTTATTAATAAGTGTTATCTTATTTGAATACTTAACTATATAATTACTATATCCTTTTATAATAATAATATACTAATAATAATAATAATAATAATAATAATAATAATAATAATAATAATAATAATAATAATAATAATAATAATAATAATAACAATAGTAATTACAATAATAATAATAATAACAACAACAACAATTAAATTTATAAATAACTATTATCGTATTTGAATACTTAACTATATAACTACTAAATACTTTTATAATAATGATGATAATAATCATCTATATCTATATTATCTATAATTATACTATTATATAAAGCATTTGATGAGTACACAATTGTAATTACTCAAAACTTAAGACACCTAATAAAATTTTTAAACATAAAATACAAGTGCTATATACAATAGTTTTTAATTTGCTAATATTTAATAATTTTCTTCCATTAATACATTATTATATATTTATTTTAAGTAATATCTTACTTAATATTTTAATTATTATTAAAAATATATATTTGTTATATATGTTTTTATAACTTAATAGTATTTGATTTAAGTATTATTTTATTAAAACACTTAAGTATATAATCACTAAATATTTATATAGTTATAATAATAACAATAACAATAGTAATAATAGTAATAATAATAATAATAATAATAATAATAATAATAACAACAACAACAACAATAATAATAATAATACCCAAATATATATATTTAAGACAAGTCGAAAAAGAGGCTCGATAAATAACACCCGCCGTATCACTATCTATACAAATAGAAAAAAATTGTCAGTAGTAAAGATGTAAGTTTTCTCAATGTTATCATAATAATTTTCTTTTCTTTTTTCAAACTAATAAAAACCCTACTTTGTTTTTTTACAATTTTACTTTTAAACCTCTAAGTTTTGGAAATTAACCACAACACTTCTTCTCTTTATTTTTTTATCCCAAATTGATACCTACTCATTTGTCTTTTATTAAATTTTAAATTTAAACCTTCAAGTTATGTTAAATTTATATTTAATCACCCGAACTTTTATTAAATTTTACAATTAAGCCTTTGAGTTACATTTATAGCATTCAGGTTATGATAATTTTCTTTTAATCAATTTACAATGGAGCTGCACGTAATCTTTTTTCGGATGGTTAATATTAATGTATAAATCATTAGAATTAAATCTTTCAACTTTTATAATCCCCGCTATATAGCGTGGGTTACAACTACTAGTACATTTAATATGGTTACATCTTGCTTAAAAAGACGAAAATATGACTTTTTGATACGAAAACAAAACAATTGTAAAAAATGATTTTAAATAGCAAATTAAATTGAATTTTAAGGGTATGTTATGTGTTATAATGATGCTTATAAGGTCAAAATCTTAAATATGACCTTAGACGGTTTTTGTCACAAAAGTTGATGAGAAAATGTTAAAAATTGCCAAGTACCGGTTGCTTTTTAACAAATATGAAACAATAATATTTTTATAAAGTAATAATATAAATTATATTTATATTTTGGTATTAAAAAGTGTTTTTATGAATAGAATAATAAAGTTTAAGTAATAAATGTTAACCGATTCGTTGTAAATGCAAAATCGGCTATAGCGGAAAAATAAACGTGGGAAAACGTCAAGTTTATAAATCATAGACAAAAGTATATATTTTCAGTAATAAAACTATTTTAAACTTAAATTTGAAAATTATAAATTATTTTCATTGGTATAATCCATAATGAACAAAAAGATGATGAATTTTATGTGTATTTATGTGGTAATTTTTGTACTAAGCATTTTTGTGAAAATATGTGCATATCTATACTACTATATATAATACATCTTAGAAGGATAACATGTTAATTTCATTCAAAGTGTAAGACACCTATACAACTATGACAACCCGTATTTCTCGGGTTAGTTATCATTAGTTACACCATTCTTTTAATCTCAACTTTCTCCGATGTTTTAAAATTAACAAATCTTATTTATTAATTTAAATAAAGTATTATCATAATTATGATTAACTAATTTCAAGTTAAATAAACTAATTAACCTAAAAGTGAATTAAGTGATTTTGGAGGGTCTAAAAGGGAAATATTAGCTCAAACTTAATCCCCATAAAAACCAACTCCGGAACCCAAAGACCCCCCCCCCCCCCGTAACTCTATCTTCTTCCTGTCGGTGGTTTTAACCTTCAAAACCCTAATCCCCCTAATCGCAGCCTTCTATCTCATAGCAGATCCCTGTGTGGCGATCGACGCTCCTCCGACAACCACGAGCCTCAGTTGAAACGACTCCAAATGGTACGTTCTACTCCGTTGTGTTTCCAAGTTCGTTACAGTCACGGTTTCGGTTTCATCTTGGTTAATAGGTTCGAAAATGGGCTCGTCTCGTCATGCGCATGTGTTTGCGTACGAGATCCAGGTTGTGGTTGCGGGTGCGCGGCCACACGTGCGATCGACACGGCTGATGCGTGTGGCTGTGTGCGTGTTTGTAGGCGAGTCATGGCTGCAATGTGTAGTGTTCATGTTGTGTGAATGTGGCTGTGATTTGGATTAACCGAAAGAAATTGTATGCGCAGCTTTGTATATATATATGTGTATTTTGTGTGTGTATATATATCTAAAGGTGTGTGTGTTAATGTGTGAGTGCGCAGCTTTGTGTATATATATATATGTATCTAAAGGGGTGTGTGTGTTAATGTGTGTGTTCATAAGGGAGGGTGGCCGAAGGATAAGATGGCATGGGTTTAATTTGGTGTGTTGCTAGTGGTGTTGGGATTTGGTTATTATGCGCGCGCGCATACACACACATATATATATACACACATATACATATATATACCCGAATATGTGTATGTATAGAATTCGCAGGTGTGCATGCAATTGTGGGTGTGTGTGTGACTTTTCAGTCATAAATTTGATTATGTATGTATGTTATGGTTGGGTGTTAAATCTCAACCGAGAGTTTTGAGGTTAAATATGTTGGTTATTACTTTGTTATGCATGTGGTTATGTAAATTATGTGTATGGGCAGCATATGTACATATATGAGTGTTCATATGTATTGTATCATATATATATATATATGACTTTTGGATTCATGAATGATGGTTGCTTATATGCATGCAGGTGTTAGACGCATGAGTTGTTGTATGGGTGTGAGTTGGTACCTTGTTCATGTGCCTTTGTTTTTAGTTTGGTGCCAATATAGGTGTTAATGTATGGAGTGTATATATATATAATATATATATATATATATATATATATATTATGTAGGTGTGTTAAGTGTTCAATATATGTATTAATGGTGTGTATGAATTACATGAAAATATATATGTTACCGTGCGGGTTACATGTGTATTAAATATGCGTTATGGCGTAGTTTGGGTACATGTCATGGGTAATAACTTTATATAATAATTTTCAGTGTGGAATTATTATACAGATAATATAAAGACTTGAATAATACCTTTAATATTATAACTAGATTTCGTGCATTAATGATGATTTTGGTCTATACTTGTGCTTGTTGGTAATGCGTATCCATCAATAACCGTCACCGAACCGCGTCGTGAAATGCGAATCCGTACAAACCCTTATGCTTATAATTAATAATCAATATTATTATATATTAACTGAAATTCAGGTTATTCGGAAACCTAACTTCCCATTCTTTGTGTTACAATTCAAGTTGAATTTTCACGGCCCTGCTTTATATTCTTTCTTTTGTGGGGATAAAAAATGCAAACACTATTTTTTATTATGATTGCTAGTATTATTGATATCGCCTATTACGTTAGTGTAGACATATTTGAAAGTCCTTACAGTATCAAACCGTTAGTAATAGGATTAGCGAGGTAATTCTGAGTAGTACTACTAGATTGACAAACCCCACCGGGCTAGTTGTGCTAGCTTGATTGGAGGTCGAACGGGTGCTAAATTGACCTAAGAATTGCCACGGTCTATGATAGACGTGATGGAAAGGCATAAAACACACATAGTCATCTTCGGTTTGAAACACTGAGTAACTTGTTTATAGGCTACTATATATTGATATGCTTTATATACTAAACCATATGAAATGTTTTCTGACACATTACTTGTTGATTAAACCTATAGACTCACCAACTTTATGTTGACACATTTTTGCATGTTTTCTCAGGTCATAGGAACGCACAAGGTTAGGAATTCAGCTAGGGATGAATTCATTGCATACATTACAACTCAATCATTTTATTTTGTTAAACGTTATTGACTTTTATGGTTTAAACGCATGTTGATACAATTTACTGTTGATTTCTGATTTCAAATCGCTTCCGCAAGCATGAAACACTTATGGTTGATTTAAAAGTCTGATTCTTAATGTAATGTTTTACAATTAATGATTCTGGTATAACTGGTGCTATCTAAGATCCTGGTGTGTCACACGCCTGACGGTAAAACCCCGTTAACGGATTTGAGGGTGTGACAGATTGGTACTAGAGCTCCAGTTATAGCGAACTAAAATAAGCATTCATATACATTGCATTTTAGACTATAGCTAGATTTCATTAGTTACACACACGTAGATTATTAAGTGATGCTTGATTGCTTCTCATGTGTTAGGACTGTCTGCTTTGGCGTGTTCCTATGAGCGTTCGATTACAGGGATGGTGTTTTCATCCTCTTATGCTAAGTCGAAGGGAAAAGGCCAAATCGTCCTGATTCCCTGTTGTTTTCTTAACTAAATCCTTTGTTTGTTAATTGACTCTTGGTTTAATAACAATATCTTTGACACCGTATCATTGATAACACTGGTACTTGACAAGGTATGTTAGCTCGGATAGGAGGAACCAGGGGTGACCATGCAAAGCAAATTAGAATCACGGGTGCACATGTAATTGTACATGAGAAGTCTGGCGAACTCTGTCGGGTGATAATGGTCATAATCAGTACAAAATTTCATTTCTATACTTTAAGATATGAGGTCTCGATTCTCATAAAACTTCACTATTAATATGGAAACAATCCTTCATTTCTACTCGTATGAAAGTTCTATCTACCTCGAGCCTTAATAAGATTCATATTATGGCATTAATTCTAGTCTATATGAGACGTTGCTCATTCTAGCATTTCAGTGATCATGCAATAATATTCATCTACAATGTGTCATATCTTCAAAAGTTGTAATAGAGTGATGATACTCTCTGCGTATGTACTTATTGTTCATGGATTGGTCTTAAGAATTAGAGTCTTGGTAATTTGAGCGTTCCAACATTATTTCATTTGATATTTATCATGTTTAGGGGCATGTTACATTTGTTTGTTCCCCCGTGGTGGGATCCAATCAGATTTTTTTCTGGCTGACCACGTTTAGCGTAGGACTGAATAGCAAGATATTATGACGACCTCATCCATTACATTTTGCCTTTCCATTATAAACAACAAGTGCAACTATAATCTCCATGGGCTGTGCAATAAGAACATTTGAGAGCGCTGTGTGGAAACTTGGCCATACCTTCAAGAACCGTCGTGTGAACATCCCGGCCAAGTCTCCTCAACCACAAGAAGCACATAAAGGATGTTATGAGTACAGACAACCTATTCATTTAAAGAGAAACTTTCCAAGCCTCAAGAAGATAGGAAACTGACAGAAATGGTAGTTCTGCTTCAGCATTATCTCATTCGAGTGCCGATGGAAGTTTCATACCCAGTAACTTGAGTGACCAGAATCTACCATAGAAGTAACGATGGTAGAACTATAACTGCCACCCATGTGCTTGGCAGTCATAATCTAGGTTTTCTAGACATTCGTTCATTATAAATCTGATTTCCTATTACCCATGGTATCTTCGATGTCATAGTTTAAGTAGATTAGTTGTCCAAAAACCAAATAGAGGTCATTTGTGGAAACAAACTAATTAAGTTACCTCTTCATAGTGATGGGATCCTTACGGTAGAAGGTGACAAGGTCGGTGCTATGATGGGCATCATCTCATATATGAAGACGCATAAATGTTTTAAGAAAATACATTTTGCTCTATAGACACTAGTTACTGAGAAGAAGACGGATGGGAAGTGTGCTGAAGATATTCCAGTTGTTAGAGATTTCTGGGAAATATTTCCAGAAGACTTAACTAGCCTTCCTCTACACAAGCAGGTGAAGTTTTAGATAGAATTAGCATCGGGAGCTACTTCGATAGCTCGAACGTCGTACCGTCTGGCACCGAACGAACTACAAGAGTTGTCTAAGAAATTGTAGGAATTGTTAGACAAGGAATTCACACATCCCAGCTTTTCACCCCGGGGAGCTCCAGTGCTTTTCATGAAAAAAAGGATGGAACTTTTAGAATATGTATTGACTACCGGGAACTAAACAATGTGACGATCAAGAACCGATATTCACTCACGCACATTGATGACCTGTTTGACCAGTTACGAGAATCAAGCTACTATTCTAAGATTTATCTGAGCTCAGGTTATCATCAGTTACGGGTTCGGGAGGAAGACATTTCAAAGACCGCGTTCAGAACTAGATTTGGTCACTATGAGTTTTTGGTTATGCCATTTGGGTTGACCAACGCGCCAACGGTTTTCATGGACCTTATGAACCGAGTGTGCAAACCCTATTTGGACAAGTTTTTCATTGTCTTTATCGATGACATCCTTATTTATTAAAAGAATAAAGGACACAAGGAAACCTTAGGCTGATCTTGAAGTTGCTGAAACGAGAACACCTTAGGTTGTGTGCTAATGCAACGAGAGAAGTGATCGCTTATGCTTCCCACCAACTAAAAGTTCACGAGAAGAAGTACACGACGCATGATTAATTTGGGAGCTGTTGTGTTTGCACTCAAGATATGGAGACATTACTTGTATGGTACCAAGTACACCATATATACTGATCACAAGAGTCTCTAGCACATCTTGAACAGAAGGAGCTAAACATGAGATAACATCATTGGGTCGAACTGTTGAATGACTACGATATGCAAGAAAATATCATCCGGGTAAGGCTAACATAGTGGCCGGCGCCCTAAGTCAAAAGGAGACTCTAAGCCAATGCGAGTTCGAGTATTACAGCTTACTATCCATACCAAATTACCAGATCAGATCCCTGATGCTCAACTTGCAGCTTTGAAGGACGAGAACCTGAAAGCAGAGTCCATGCAGGCATGGAAAATCAATTAGAGGTCAAACCTACGGAATCCGTTATTTCATAAAACCAATATGGGTTCCTTTGTATGGAGATTTACGAGAGCTGGTAATAGATGAAACTCATAAGTCTTGATACTTTTTATCCGGGTTCAGACAAGGTGTATCATGATCTGAAAGTTCTTTACTAGTGGCCGAACATAAAAGACGATATCGTCACCTATGTAAGCAAATGTTTAACCTGTTCTAAGGTTAGTGGAATATCAAAGGCCATCCGATTTACTTCAACAACTGAAAATTCCAATGGATTTCATCATGAAATTTCCTCGAACTCCCAGCGGATGCGATGCTATTTGGGGTGATTATAGATTGTTTGGCGAATTCCACACACTTCCTGACAACTTGAGAGACTGATCGACTGGAAAAGTCAACTTGTATTTACCTAAGGGAAATAGTCTCTCGGCACGGTGTGCAAATTTTCATTATCTCTGATCGTGACGCTCGACTCACTTCACATTTACGGCAATCTTTACAACGATCATTAGGAACGCGGATAGACATGAGCACGGTGTATCATCCTCAAACCGATGGTTAGAGTGAGCGTACGATCCAGACTCTAGAAGACATGTTGCGCGCTTGTGTGATTGATTTTGGAAGTAGTTGGGAAACTTACTTACCATTAGTTGAGTTTTCCTACAAAATAGTTATCACGCCTCAATTAAGGCCGCTCTGTTTGAGGCACTGTATGGATTCAAGTGTGTATCACCTATTGTTGGGTGGAAGTTGGAGAAAGCCAACTTACGGGTCCTGAGCTTGTGCACACAACGACTGAGAAGATTGTGCAAATTCGTAACCGTATGGCAGCAACACCCGATTGACGGAAGAGTTACGCTGATAAACGTCGTAAACCATTGGAATTTTAGATAGGCGATAAGGTACTTTTGAAAGTGTCATCTTGGAAAGGTTTGATTCGTTTCGGGAAACGTGGAAAACTGAACCCTAGATACGTGGGACCATTTGAGATTGTCAACGGGTTGCCCAGTAGCTTACAACTAAACTTACTGCCCAATAGCTTATCAACTAAACTTACCTGAAGAACTCAGTGGATACACAACATGTTTCACGTGTCAAATCTAAGAATGCCTGGCCGACGAGTCACTTATCGTTCCGTTAGGGGAACTAGAAATCAATGAACATCTTTGTTTCGTTGAAGAACCAGTGGAGATTATAGATTTACAAGTCAAAACCCTAAAGCGTAGCAAGATCCCTATTATGCACGTTAGGTGGAACTCGAAGCGTGGACCAGAATTTACCTGGGAACGAGGGATCAAATGAAGAAGAGTATCCACAACTGTTCCAAGATCATACATCCACTTCTTAAGTATCACTTTTAAGATCCATTTCATTTCAATTTCGAGACGAAATTCCCTTCAACAAGTGGATGATGTCCACAACTCTTGCTAACCCTTAAAACTCTATATTTCTTATTTTGGATTTGTTTTAGAGATTTCAGAAAACCCTATCCTAAAAAACTTTGAATGCTCTTTCTGTGTTGCTATTGAAACCTGATGTCCTGCTTTAACTGACGTTCTAATTTTTCGGGACGAAAATTCTTTCAATAAGTGGATGATGTGAAACCCGTATTTCTCGGGTTAATTATCATTAGCTACACCGTTCTTTTAATCTCAACTTTCTCTGATGTTTTAAATTAATTTATTAATTTAAATAAAGTATAATCATATTATGGTTAACTAACTTTAAGTTAAATAAACTAATTAACCTAAAAGTGAATTAGGTGATTTTGGATGGACTAAAAGGGGAAGATTAGCTCAAACTTAATCCCCATAAAACCAACTCCCCGAACCCAAAGACTCCCCCCGTACCCCATCTTCTTCCTCTCCTTGTTTTAACCTTCAAAACCCTAATCCCTAATCACAGCCTTCTCTCTCATAGCATCCCTGTGCAGCGATCGACGCTCCTCCAGCAACCACGAGCCTCATTTGAAACGACTCCAAACAGTTCGTTCTACTCCGTTATGTTTCCACGTTCGTTACGGTCACGGTTTCAGTTCCGTCTCGGTTGATAGGTTACGACATGGACTCGTCTTGTCATGCGCATGTGTGTGCGTACGAGATCCAGTTTTGGTTGCGGTGCGCAGCCACACATGCGATCGACACGGCATCAACTGATGCGTGTGGCTGTGTGCGTGTTTCTAGCGAGTCATGGCTGCAATGTGTAGTGTTCATGTTTGTGTGAATGTGGCTGTGATTTGGATTAACCGAAAGAAATTGTGTGCGTAGCTTTGTGTGTATATATATACATATATATATATATGTGTGTGTGTTCTGTATATATATATATATATATATATATATATATATAATATATCTAAAGGTGTGTGTGTGTTAATGTGTGAGTGTGTAGCTTTGTGTGTTATATATATGTATTATGTGTGTGTATATATATGTATCTAAAGGTGTGTGTGTGTGTGTTCATGTGTGTGTTCATAAAGGTGGGTGGCCGAAGGATAAGATGGCATGGGTTTAATTTGATGTGTTGCTAGTGGTGTTGGGGTTTGGTTATTATGCGCGCCCACACACACACCACACACACACACACACACACACACACATATATAATATATATATATATATAAGTAAGATCCTATACAACTATTTTATTGTAAAAACAATAAGAACCAATAAAATAATGACAATTGTATATTTTGATGACAATGATACATGGGTAGATAGGTAATTTTGTTAAAGTTTGTTATTAACATATCTTGTTTTAAGCAAGTTTTAAATTTATATTTAATTATCTATATCAATTAAATCGTCTAAAATAAATGGATGATTTATTTTTGTTTTGATTCTCTTCATTTCGAAATTTCATCTTTTTCCTCTGCGAATGGAATCATCTAATGTGGTTCGATGTTTACAACAATCTGCGATCGAAGAGTTTCATGATCATAATAGCACCATTCAAGGTAAGATGTTATTAATCATTGTTTCTATCACATTCTGTTAATGAAATATGTTTTAGTTTAATTTTTTCTTTTTAATATCATATAATTCTGTTTATGAACAAGCGGTTTTAGATCCATTTTTGTTTATAACTTTTATGTGTTATCAATAACTTAACACCTATGTGAGGAGTATGTTTATGTCTAATGTTATTAGTTATGTGTTTGTGTTACTTTTGATGAAAACATGTATAGTGCTACTTTTCATGAGAATATGTGTTGTGCTATATATCTATAAATAGTCATTCATATTGTGTTGCCTTTAATTTATATATTATATATATATATATATTAAGTGTCACAAATATTGTATTTTGTGCTATGATATGAGTTAGTTATTAGGCGCTAACTGTAATTTAATTAACTGTTCACACCATTTTTTTTTCTTCAGGTAGCAATGCAGTTGATATTAGTGTTTAAGAAGATGCTATCAACAGTTAAAGTTTTACATAACTTTTTTATTTTGAAAATTCTTTTGTATTGTTAGCTAATTTTATTTTCATTAGATGTTTTGATAGATTTTGTTGATAAAATCTATGGTGTTTGTATTGTTTGAACATCCCCACGTATTAGAAGAAAATTCTACACTCCTGATGTTCCTCTGTTGGTTAAACAGCGTTTGGGAATGAAATTCAATTCTACTCATGATGCATACTCTTTTATGAGGCTTATGCACGAAGCGGTGGTTTTCAATTAGAAAAAACACTAAAAAAGTAAGGAACGAGTGTGTGACATTAAAATACTTTGTCTGTTCTAAATAGGGTAAAAACATTTAAAAAAATTGGCACACTTAAGGACTTTGATGAGTCATATTCTCATAGGAGAGCTTCAATTAGATCCGGATGTCAAGCTTGCTTGAAAATCCATAGTTGCTCAACCATTAACGATCTCAAGGATCTCAAGTCTTCTGCGGGCTTTTGCAACACCATGTTGCTAACCATTAGCAATCTCAAGGATTGCAAGGCTTTCTGCGGGCTTTTGCAACACCAAGTGCTCACCCATTAGCAATCTCAAGGATTGCAAGGCTTCTGCGGGCTTTTGCAACACCAAGTTGCTCACCATTAGCAACCTCAAGGATCGCAAGGCTTCTGCGGGCTTTTGCAACACCAAGTTGCTCACCCATTAGCAATCTCAACGATTGCAAGGCTTCTACGGGCTTTTGCAACACCAAGTTGCTCACCCATTAGCAATCTCAAGGATTGCAAGCCTTCTACGGGCTTTTGCAACACCAAGTTGCTCACCCATTATCAATCTCAAAGATTGTAAGCCTTCTGCGGGCTTTTGCAACACCAAGTTGCTCACCCATTATCAATCTCAACGATTGTAAGCCTTCTGCGGGCTTTTGCAACACCAAGTTGCTCACCCATTATCAATCTCAACGATTGTAAGCCTTCTGCGGGCTTTTGCAACACCAAGTTGCTCACCCATTATCAGTCAAGACTTTCGTTTATTCATTTACATTCCACTTTCTATTACCATTAATCTTCCACTCTATCAATGATAAAAATTCCTGTCTTGATCATGATCATTACACGTAGGGTCATACAATATTATTATTAATAAGTATATTAATAATAATAGCACTGATAATATTAATAATCATATTAATATTAATCCCCATATCAACCCTAATCATAACATTAATTAAAATATTAAGAAGGGGTATTATTACATTCAACATAATCATTTACATTCAATATAATCATTTGCATTCAATAAAGTCCCAGTCACATCCCTGTGAAACCCTACTGCACAGACTCCAATAAATTTTGTTAAAAAGTCTAAGTACTTGGGCGTAGGAGCCCTGTTCCAGGCGTTTCACCACTGTCGGACTCATCAGCTACACTTAGAAAAATTTCAGGCTCTGGGCGTATGAGCACTGCTGGGCGTATGACCCCTGTTGGTCGTATTAGCCCTGTTGGTCGTATTAACCCTGTTGTCGTACCATCCCATACTTAGAAAATATTTTCTGGTCATACGACCAGAATTCAGACTTTTCACCTTTTTACTTATTTTTCAGGCTCATGGGTACTGTGGGACTCATGAGTCCTGTTGGACTTATAAGTCCCCATACTTAGCAAATTTTCAGACTTATGAGTCTTGTCGTTTTAGAACTATTGAACACATTACCTGCTTAGACTCATGACCATACTTAGAGTATTTCTAAGGCATGTCCCTGGGCGTATAAGCACTATTAGACTCATTAGTTTGTACTTAGTTATTCTAAGTCCAAATTTCAGGCATATTACTACTATTTGGGCTTGTTAGTCGTTTTAGTAACCTGCTCATATGACTAATTCATATTTCAAATTCCCAAGCATCAGAATGCCTAGTACTAAACATATACACATGATTCTAGGCATAAATCTAACATAAACATAAACATACATACATTCATATCATACGGGTATTATACCCAAACTTATAAAAACATACTTACATGCATTTCCAGCCCCAAAACATTTAAAAACAGGTAAGAAGGGGTCTAGAACTCACCTTCGTTGTCTCTTCAAATTTTCACACTCTTCTCCCAAGCCTCTTCGACTGTTCTAGCACCAAAAACTTCTATTTTTCAGATTCTTCTTCAGAAATTCGAGAATTCTCTGCTTTGCTGCTTTCTCTCTCTAATATCCGAAAATGGTGATGATATGAACAAGAGTGGGTGACCATACCACCTTTTGTATCAAAATTAATAGAAAGTTTGCCCATTTGGCACTTTGGCCCTTCCACAAAGTAGACTTTTGTTTCTTTCCTTTCTCTTCTATCTTGTTCTTTTAATTTCTTTAATAAGAAATTACGGGTGTTACAAGTCCACCCCCCTTATATAGGTTTCGTCCCCGAAACCTGTTATTCCTCAAACAGATGTGGGTAGTGCTGTCTCATTTCTTCTTCAGTCTCGCACGTAGACTCGGATCCCTTCCTGTGCTTCCACTGTACGCGCACAAGAGGAACCACTTTATTCCTTAACCTCTTTTCTTTACGATCATAATGGCCACTGGTTGCTCCACGTAGTTGAGCCACTCATCCACCTCGATATCCTCCAGTGGTACAACCATGCCTTCATCAGCTAAGCACTTTCTCAGATGAGATACATGGAATGTGGGATGAATTCCACTTAACTCATCTGGCAGTTCAAGTCGATAGGCCACCTCTCCTACTCGTGCGATAATTCGGAAAGGTCCTATGTATCTCGGGCTTAGCTTACCTCGTTTCCTGAATCTAATGATTCCCTTCCAGGGCGAGACCTTCAACATGACTCGGTCGCCAACCTTGAACTCTATCGGTCTTCGCCTCTTGTCAGCATACGACTTTTGCCTATCTTTCGCCGCCTTCATGAAGGCTTTGATCTTTTCTAATTCTCAGTCGTTGCTTCAATCACTTCAACACCTCCCAGTTCTTTCTGCCCAATGTCTCCCTAACATACGGGCGTCCTACATCTCCTACCGTATAGCATCTCGTAAGGTGGCATGCCAATGCTGGCATGATACTGTTGTTGTACGAGAATTCTGCTAACGGCAGGTGGTTGTCCCAACTTCCTCCAAATCGATCACGCACGCCCGAAGCATGTCTTCGAGTGTTTGGATCGTCCTCTCAGACTGACCGTCTGTCTGAGGGTGATATGCTGTACTAATGTGTAGCCTCGTCCCCATTGCATCATGAAATCTCTTCCAAAACTTAGAGGTAAACCGGGTGTCACGATCAGACACAATAGACACCGGCACACCATGACGAGCTACAATTTCTTTGATGAACAGATCCGCCAATCTTTCAGATGAGTACGTCTCGCGGATCGGTAGGAAGTGGGCACTCTTGGTCAAGCGGTCAACTATCACCCATATGGCATCATACCCTTTTGGGGTACGTGGTAACTTCGTGATGAAGTCCATGGTGATGTGCTCCTACTTCCACTCGGGTATATCCAACGGTTGGATCTTCCCGTAGGGCTTCTGGTGTTCCGCCTTCACTTGTAAGCAAGTCAAGCACTTACTTACGTACTCCACTACGTCGCGTTTCATACCCGGCCACCAATAGTCTTTCTTCATATCGTGGTACATTTTGGTAGCACCGGGGTGAATGGAGTATCGGGTCTTATGGGCCTCGTCCATAATCTTTTCACGTAGATCCCCGTATCAAGGAATCCACATTCGCCCAAATCGGGTCTTAACACCAAGAGTGTTCTCACCCAATTCCGTAACTAGGCCTCTCATCCTTTCGGAGTTAAGACGATCTTCTTTCAAAGCCTCGTCTTGGAACTCCTTAACCTGTGTCATCACATCGGGGGTCATGATCAGCTGATAAGCCTTCACCCAATCGGCTCAGGTCGTTCTTTTCGACTAAGGGCATCGGCCACCACGTTGGCCTTGCCTGGATGGTAATGGATTTCGCAATCATAATCCTTTATTAGTTCCAACCATCGCCTCTGCCTCATGTTAAGATCTTTCTGCTCGAAGAAGTACTTCAAGCTTTTGTGGTCGGTGAAGATTGTGCACTTCGTCCGTATAGATAGTGCCGCCAAATCTTCAACGCGAAAACCACCGCAGCTAGTTCAAGATCGTGCGTGGGATAGTTGACTTCGTGAGTTTTCAGCTGTCGAGATGCATAGGCTATTACCCTTCCACGTTGCATCAACACGCAACCTAGCCCCAAATAAGATGCATCTGAATAGACCACTAAGTCTTTATTCCCCTCGGGCAAAGTCAAAACAGGAGCTTGTGTTAGTCTTGTCTTCAACTCCTCAAAGGCATTCTCCTGCTCTTGACCCCACACGAAATTCACGTCCTTACGGGTCAATTTTGTCAAAGGGGAGGCTATCTTGGAGAAGTCTTGAATAAATCTCCTATAGTAGCCCGCCAATCCTAAGAAACTACGAATCTCGGATGGCGTCTTTGGTGATTTCCATTGCATCACAGCCTCAACCTTTGCTGGGTCCACCATGATTCCCTCTGCATTTACCACGTGACCCAGAAATTACACCTCGCGTAACCAGAAAGCACATTTAGAGAACTTAGCATACAGTTTCTCCCTTCTCAAAGTCTCCAATACTTCCCGAATGTGACCGGCATGCTCTTCTTCGCTCCTCGAATAAATCAGGATATCATCGATGAACACAATCACTGATTTGTCTAACATTGGCCGACACACTCGGTTCATCAAGTCCATAAAAGCAGCTGGCGCGTTAGTTAGACCAAATGACATAACGAGAAACTCATAGTGTCCATAACGCGTACGAAAAGCTGTTTTAGGAATGTCCTGCTCCTTACCTTCAATTGATGGTAGCCAGATCGAAGATCTATCCTCGAGAACCAACTGGCACCCTGGAGCTGGTCGAACAAGTCATCGATCCTCGGTAACGGATACCGATTATTTATTGTCAATTTGTTCAATTCACGGTAGTCGATACACATTCTCATGCTACCGTCCTTCTTCTTCACAAACAAGACCGGAGCACCCCAAGGAGAGATACTCGGTCTAATAAAGCCCTTGTCAAGAAACTCTTGTAGTTGCTCCATCAATTCTTTCATCTCCGTAGGAGCTAATCGATACGGTGCCTTGGCGACAGGTTGGGCGGGTATTAAGTCTATTTGAAATTCATTTCGCGGTCAGGTGGCAATCCCGATAAGTCTTCCGGGAACACATCTGGAAACTCGCACACAACCGGAACGTCGGATAGTTGTGGTGTTGGCGTTTCCACATCCTTCACATAACATAGGTAGGCGTTGCACCCACGCCTCATGCACTTCCCCGCCACCGCCATCGAAATCATCTTCGGAATCACCGTTACCCATCACCGTATATTGTCACCAGACTTCCGTCAGATGCCGTCAATCTAATCATCTTCTTTCGACATACGATATTCGCTTCATAGGTTGCCAACCAATCCATCCCTAGTACTACATCAAATCCACCTAGGGGCATCACATGTAATCTAGCAGCAAACCTATGACCTTCTAATTCTATGGCACAGTCCCCATCACAACAGTAACTCTGATGGACTTACCAATAGCGGTTTCTACTTCAAAGGGCTCATCAATGCATTTACCACTAACAGGCAATTTAGCAAAGAAAGTAGCAGAAATGAAACTCTTACTAGCACCAGAATCAAATAACACAGAAGCAAGAGTTTGATTTACTAGAAACGTACCTGACACAACATCGGGGTCCGTCCTAGCCTCCTCTCTGGTCATGGTGAAAGCTCTGGCACTCGCCTTCTGCCCTTCAGCCCCGGCCGCCTTCTTCGTCCCGGAACTTTCCACCCTCTGTTTCCTGCAGTCTTTGCTCATATGACCCGCCTCACCGCAGGTGTAGCACCTCAATCTTTACAGTCCCTCGAGATGTAGCCCGGCTTCCCACACTTGAAACACACGTTGAGCCCCGATCTGCACTCACCCGTATGCTCCTTCCCGCACTTGCCACACCCTTTGGGCCTCGAGCTTGATGACCCCACCCTACGGTCATTCGTTTTCATCCTTTTGTTGTTCGGGGTAAAGCCACCACGCCCGAACCGTTCCCATTCCAGTTTCGGTCACCACCACCAGCCTTCTTCACCTCCGCATCTGCTACCTCCCTCTCATCATAAAGCCTCCCAGCCAAATCTACTACCGACCTAAAAGTGCTTGGTCGTGCAGCAATCAAATGCCTACGAATATCGGCTGGTAGCCCTGTATATACCGGTTAATCTTGCGAGATACCGGTGTCACCTGATCTGGCACCAGCCTCGCCATCTCATTGAACTTGGCAGTGTATTGCTGGTGGCTCATGGTTCCCGCCTCGAGTTGCAGGAACTCTCTCTCAATCTTATCAAGTTCCCTGTGAGGACAGAATTCCTCAATTACCAGCTTTTTCAATTCGGGCCACTTCATCTTGCCTATAGCCCTACTACCCTCAGCTTGGACAATATTGTCCCACCAACATAGTGCTGAGTCAGTAAAGGAGTGGGTGGCAAACTTCACCTTCTGATCCTCCCGGCACTCGCTGATCTCAAGTACCGCCTCCATCTCCCTTATCCAACGGTGGGCTGCAGCAGCATTACCATTCCCGTCAAAAGTCGGGGGCCTGCACCTCTGGAATGCCCCGTAATTGCATCCCTTGGTTGTCACCCCTACCACATCATCTTCCTCTTCATCAGATACTACTATCTTTGGATCCGGTCGTTCCTCTCCTCCCTTGCTTTCCTTCCCAGTTGACCCTCTCCTATCCTCCTTCTCTTTTCTCTCCTCATTCCTCACAGCACGAATAACATCCGTCACCACAGATGCATTAACTGCCTGCAGGACTTGGTGTACCTCATCAGCAATCGCCTCCCTAGCTGAGGCATTCAGGCTCGCATTCTCAGTTTCTTCGTTCCTATCAGGAACCTCAGGGTTCACGGGGGTCGTCTCTGGAGCTTTAGTACTGTTCCTAGTCGTACGCGGACGACCTCTACCTCTAGCAGCTTTGGTAGGTTTCTTCCCAGCCATTTTCCTATGCATTATAAGATTCAAACACTAAAACAGTCATTCAAGGAAGCAGCTCAGTTTATGTCAAGTATAGTAAGTCCCTAATTACAGTGGCCAGTTGTGATTAGCCACTTACTTTACTTTTCACACCCCAAGCATTCCCTATCCTGACTACATCAGTACCTGAATCTACTAAAACACATAATCCATATAGCACACGCACATAAGTCTGGTTGACTTTTAAGAAAACAATACCTGATGGCACATGGCTACTCGGGCTGACATCCCTCTTTCCGTCCCATTCTCAGTTTAAGTTAAGGTTTATTTTGAAAATTTTACCCGTTTCACTTAAACTTTAGCTCTGATACCAACTTGTAAGGCCCCGTTCCCGGGCACCTCACAGTTGGTCATTCACAGCATAAATCATACTTATTATAAATTTAAGCAGCGGAATTAATTTAAACAAAAGACATTCATTCATTAAAAACACTGTTGCCAAGCAATACATTCTAGTTTATAAGTCACAAAATGTTAGATGAATGAATTACAAAACAACAGTATTGTCAAAAAGTGAATGGATGTCAGTCTTGCCCGCCAAGTAGCCATCCCCGGGTGCCATCCTCAGCAACCTGTCACCTGCCAACTAGAAAATACATAAAAGTCAGCGTTGTGAGTGAGTTCTAGTTTTATAATTAAAATACTTTATTTTTCATTCAAAACCGTTCCTCATCTTCTTAGGTGATCATACATCGTACATACACATAGGTAATATTTTATTATCTTCACCATCGCTAAATTCGTACTTTTATCATTCTTCTCCCGGTCTTTTGCAACACATAGTTGCTCAACCATTAACGATCTCAAGGATCTCAAGTCTTCTGCGGGCTTTTGCAACACCAAGTTGCTCACCCATTAGCAATCTCAAGGATTGCAAGGCTTCTGCGGGCTTTTGCAACACCAAGTTGCTCACCCATTAGCAATCTCAAGGATTGCAAGGCTTCTACGGGCTTTTGCAACACCAAGTTGCTCACCCATTAGCAACCTCAAGGATTGCAAGGCTTCTGCGGGCTTTTGCAACACCAAGTTGCTCACCCATTAGCAATCTCAACGATTGCAAGGCTTCTACGGCTTTTGCAACACCAAGTTGCTCACCATTAGCAATCTCAAGGATTGCAAGCCTTCTACGGGCTTTTGCAACACCAAGTTGCTCACCATTATCAATCTCAAGATTGTAAGCCTTCTGCGGGCTTTTGCAACACCAAGTTGCTCACCCATTATCAATCTCAACGATTGTAAGCCTTCTGCGGGCTTTTGCAACACCAAGTTGCTCACCCATTATCAATCTCAACGATTATAAGCCTTCTGCGGGCTTTTGGCAACACCAAGTTGCTCACCCATTATCAGTCAAGACTTTCGTTTATTCATTTACATTCCACTTTCTATTACCATTAATCTTCCACTCTATCAATGATAAAAATTCCTGTCTTGATCATGATCATTACATGTAGGGTCATACAATATTATTATTAATAAGTATATTAATAATAATAGCACTGATAATATTAATAATCATATTAATATTAATCCCCATATCAGCCCTAATCATAACATTAATTAAAATATTAAGAAAGGGGTATTATACATTCAACATAATCATTTGCATTCAATAAAGTCCCAGTCAACGTCCTTGTGAAACCCTACTGCACAGACTCCAATAAATTTTGTTAAAAAGTCTAAGTACTTGGGCGTAGGAGCCCTGTTCTAGGCGTTTCACCACTGTCGGACTC
Source organism: Flaveria linearis (assembly GCA_024085815.1). Taxonomy (NCBI): domain Eukaryota; kingdom Viridiplantae; phylum Streptophyta; class Magnoliopsida; order Asterales; family Asteraceae; genus Flaveria; species Flaveria linearis. The sequence continues at coordinate 19,218,167 of CM044017.1, read as the reverse complement.
ATCAGCTACACTTAGAAAAATTTCAGGCTCTGGGCGTATGAGCACTGCTAGGCGTATGACCCCTGTCGGTCGTATTAGCCCTGTTGGTCGTATTAACCCTGTTGGTCATACCATCCCATACTTAGAAAATATTTTCTGGTCATACGACCAGAATTCAGACTTTTCACCTTTTTACTTAGTTTTCAGGCTCATGGGTACTGTGGGACTCATGAGTCATGTTGGACTTATAAGTCCCCATACTTAGCAAATTTTCAGACTTATGAGTCTGGTCGTTTTAGAACTATTGAACACATTACCTGCTTAGACTCATGACCATGCTTAGAGTATTTCTAAGGCATGTCCCTGGGCGTATAAGCACTATTAGACTCATTAGTTTGTACTTAGTTATTCTAAGTCCAAATTTCAGGCATATTACTACTATTTGGGCTTGTTAGTCGTTTTAGTAACCTGCTCATATGACTAATTCATATTTCAAATTCCCAAGCATCAGAATGCCTAGTACTAAACATATACACATGATTCTAGGCATAAATCTAACATAAACATAAACATACATACATTCATATCATACGGGTATTATACCCAAACCTATAAAAACATACTTACATGCATTTCCAGCCCAAAACATTTAAAAACAGGTAAGAAGGGGTCTAGAACTCACCTTCGTTGTCTCTTCAAATTTTCACACTCTTCTCCCAAGCCTCTTCGACTGTTCTAGCACCAAAAACTTCTAGTTTTCAGATTCTTCTCAGAAATTCGAGAATTCTCTGCTTTGCTGCTTTCTCTCTCTAAATATCCGAAAATGGTGATGATATGAACAAGAGTGGGTGACCATACCACTTTTGTATCAAAATTAATAGAAAGTTTGCTTATTTGGCACTTTTGGCCCTTCCACAAAAGTAGACTTTTGTTTTCTTTCCTTTCTCTTTCTATCTTGTTCTTTTAATTTCTTTAATAGAAATTACGGGTGTTACAATATGAATTTGAGGCAAAGTGGAAGTAGATAATGAGAGATTTCAATTTATGTGCTAATAAATGGTTGAATTTCATATATGGTTTAAGAAATGATTGGATATCTGCTTACTATCATCACAAGTTCATGTCTGGCTTAATGCGCACAACATCTCGGTCTGAAAGTGAGAATCATTTTTGGGCAGTTTACCAAATTTTTAAGCAATTTGACACCGCTTTGGAAGTGTGGATACATCTTGATGTACCTAGTTTATGTTCTTAAATGTAAAAGTATTTCATGTCTTACACTTATGTAATACAATATAATGTAATGATTGAATGATATATGAAATGCAATGTGATGTTTATATGTGACTGATTATGTCATGTTATCTTTATATTGAATGTGATTCACATATATGAACTTAATATATAGGTTTGATGTTGTTTTACATAGTTCTAAGTCAATAAAAACTTAGAAATGTGTTTAACTTAGTCATGTGGACATTCATGCTAATGGACCATACTTATTGCCCATATGCATGAATGAACCATACTTATGGACCAGTCACACGACTGAAACAGGTGACTGAATCAGTCATATGATTGAGACATAAGATTGGCTCAGTCGCACGGCTGAACATTCAGTCGTGCGTATGAGACAACCGCATGATTCAGTCGCACGACTGAACCATGCTAATGGTTCAGTCGTACGAATGAACACTGATAACCTATAAATACCACATAATTCGTGGAAAAACATAACACTTCATAATACTTCGTATACTTTCGTACCCTAGTCGTCCAGAGCGTCCCAAGTCGTAAATCCAAGTTCATAGTTCGTTCCTGGTCGATTTCAATCTGTTTTTAATGTTTGTTACATCATTAGATCGATCGGGTTGTTCGTTCTCACTGATTGGATTGCCAATCAAATAGAATTCCGTGCTATTTGATCTGGTTTCACGCAGAATCCGTCAGTACTCCGTACTTACACGGTCCTAACAAGTGGTATCAGAGCCTAGGCTCGTGATTTTGCGTGGATTCAATTGGTTTTGGTGTCAAAACTAACGTTTTCATTCAAAAGATTCACTTTTTTGCTTCAAAACTTGTTTTTGACGAGTCTCGGTGTTAAAAGTTTCGACCTTTTCCTATACGGCAGATTAGGGTTCGTAAAATTCATAATTTTGAGTCAAGTGTTAAAAATTCGATTTTTTCCCGCAGCAGCAGCTTCAGTCGTACGATTAGCTCAATCGCATGACTGAATCTCATTCGCATAGTTCAATCAAACGACTGGAGTCATTCACAAAGTTCATTCACACGGTTGAGTTATTCCATACGGTTGATCTCATTCGTCCTATTCATTCGCACGATTGAATCCAATCGCACGATTGAAGCCATCCGCATCCTTCAATCGCACGGTTGAACCAGTTGTCTTGTCCATTCGCATAAGTCAATATGTTATGTTCTAAGTTTACCAAGTTTAAAGAAATGGAAGATTAGTTCTCTGCATTTACTGCTGGAAAGGACTCACGTATCCACAATCTTCTACTTCTGGAAAGTGAGATCGGGAACCACAACAAACCGCCGAAGCTGTTAACATTGGATGAATACTGATGCGTGCGGATAGTATATATATTTTGATAAAGGCTTTTTGCCAGATTTAGTTTTAAATGGTTATTACTAATACTAACTACACACACAAAAGGCAAGTGTACCTATCGTGAGGTAATATAGTATTGGTAGGAACCGAGTATCAATCCGTGGACACACTAAGCCTACTCAACAACCCTCATAATTGACAATTAATTTGATTTAGAAAATGATAAATTAAACAAAATAACAATAAAAAAGATAGATAAAGATAGATAGAGACTTTTGGTGATTCTTTCAGTGAAGTAATGCTGTTATCCTAATTTAGATTACACTTATGCAACTATGATGAATTGGTGGTGTGATTAAAGATATTGATTAAAGTAATTATGTTAATGTTTATAAATGTGAGCTGGCGTGATTTCTCGTCTATTCGCTCCGTAGTGACTAGGATTGTTGGAGCTGTACAAGATAGTCTATATTATCAACAAAGTCAAAGTCAACAAAGTCAACGTCTCAGTCAAAGTCAATAGAAAAGTCAAACGTCAAGTTCGAGACGAAGAACCGAGTGAAGATATTGAAGATATATTATGTTTGAGACTTTATTGTATTAAATATATTTTGTGTGAACAAAATATATTTTACCTTGTTTTAGTCTTGTTTTAGTAAAGTTTAATAGTCTAGGGGGCTAAATGTAAATAGTGAAAGTTAGTGTAGACTATAAATATCCTAATTGTAATTAGCATTGGTTAATGGTTGAATGACCAATTGATTGAGGGATTTACTTGTAAAGATATCATTTGCAATCTAATTGAAGATCAAAGGGGTTTTAATTGTGATTATCATATTTTGATCTAATTTTTCATGATTTGATTCAAGTTTGTTTATCCTGGAGCAACAATTTGGTATCAGAGCCCTATTGGATCAAATGCATTGAAGAATTAAAGAAATTGTTGCTGAATTTTGAAGGTGTTCATCAGAATTTTAGAGAGAGAAAGTGGGGGTTTAGAGAGACAAAGTAGATCTGAAATTCAAATTTCATCCCAAACACAATCAATTCATCAGATCTACAACAATCTACTACGAATTTGAAGATATACAACATAAAATCCTAATCTACAACATATTTTATACAAGAAATCGAAAGAAAAGTTTTAGATCTGAGATTTTCTCTCACACACTTGTGTGTGTGTTCTTAGTGTTCATGAGGGATTCAAATTTTCAAGGGGCGAAACTAGCATCATTCTGAACGAAAGTTCAAAGTTTCCGGCGAAATTACAGCCGAAACTAGCAGTTTCGCACGTTTTCAGGCGAAACTGTACTTTTCCGGCGAAACTATAACCTGCGAAATTATAAAAAAATGGCTGATAAATTAAAAAAATATATACATATAAATAAAATTTTCTGCGAATCTATATGTTCAAGTTGCGAAATTAAGCGAAACTAATCTGCGAAATTATAAAAAATCAAACAGCGAAAATTAAATTCTTGCTGCAAATTATAAATAATAATAATAATAATATTATTATTATCTCCACCAACCTCAGACTCCATCACCAACCTCTTAAGAACTGAGACATTAAAGATACCACCAACAAGATCAAAAAAATCTACTCAACATTGACCACCACTATCCGTAACACTCACCAACCGCGACCAACCCTTCTGCAGTAACAACCACAATCGAGAGTCTCGAGACTCCGCACTACCTCCACCAGCAGCCCCCCTTCACCCGACAAACCTCAACTTAGCAGGCCCTAACCCTCGACCCCAACCCCTCGCGAACACAACACCTTATCTCCACCTACTTCCGCACCAACCGCAACCACCACAACTGCGACCACAACCACTATAACTCTACCCATCACCTTCCCCTGCAGTCACTACAGCCAACGTCTCCACCGGAGAAACTCGAAAACCTATAACCAGAACACTTGTAATTCGATTCGAAGGAAACAACTCTTCTCAATCCACACGCAATCGGTTTCGATCTAACGATTGTTGACGATAATCCCTCTTTCAACAACAAAAACGACGACCTCCACATCCTTCATATTTATATCTCCCTTGATGGAAGAATGGGTGTCGCCGATGAGCGTGTTACAGAGAGAAGAAAGGGGGAGTAGGTGACGCTCCGATTTGACTGTTTATATTGGGATGGTTTCAATGGTCTCCGGTTAAACAAGAACACTTACCATCTTCAACTGTTCCGTTCAGTTTTAATCCACTCGGTGGTTTGAGTTGTCTTGTTTCTGCTTTTTCTGATTATTCAACTGTTCCTATTAAAGCTGTGGGGTCTGCACTGGTATTATGTCTAGGGAAGGAGGACATTGAAGGCTTAGTGGACAAGCTAATAAAGGCTTTTGTGGTGTACGAGGGTGAAATAAATGAGGGTTAAAAGTTACGGCTTTTCTACACACACCGCTCATTTTTTAGGGTATACCACCTCAAACGGTCACGGTTAGGGCTAACCGTGACCTTTAGGTCGGGTGTAGGACCTTGCGGTTACGGTGAGGCCTAACCGTGACGTTAGGTTCTCGGGATCATTGCAATTATTGGGTGTGTAATAATGGGGTGACAGTTAGGGTTTTGGAGGTGTATATGTCATGGTTTGGCCAAACCGTGACATTTTGTAGATATTTTTTAAATTTTTTTAATTTTGTTTTTATTTTTATTTTATCAAACGGTTAATCTAATCGTAACATACGAGTTTATGTTTTGTGTTTATTATTAATTTATCATATTACAAATAATTTTTTTATTTTTATTTTAGTAGCTAATGATCTCATGTTGTACGACGACTGAAACGCACCTTGATTACAAATGTGTGTCATGATCTTGATTGAAGTAGTGAAAGCTGCAGTGATAATGATGTATATATAGGTCATAGGTGTATGTATGTGTATATATGAGAGTGGGAAATGTGCCTACGGTTATGGAGTTACATTCATTATTTAATATTGAAATGTGCCTACGGTTATGTAATCATACTAGTTTGTTTTTATTTTTATTTTATCACACGGTTAACCTAATCGTAACATACGAGTTTGTGTTTTGTTATTTTACAATTACATTACAACCAAACAAACAAAGAAACACAACCAAACAAACATATACAATTAACATTATCAACATTACAAATATAAAACAAACAAACAAAGAAACACAACCAAACAAACACAACCAAATATAAAAGTCATCATAACTGAAACTGCACATATATATATATACAACGAGTTTTTACATACAAAAAGAAATAAAATACAAACAAAATACCTATCTAATCCATCATCCTCGGATCGCTGCCCTGACCAGACCCGCCCGCGCCAGATGGGCCAGCACCGTCATGGTCTAACCGCCTCGGTGGCTATGACAAAAACGGCGTACCCGAGGTGGCATAGTCCGCGACCATGTGCTGGATGACCCAGTCCATCATATCATGCAGCCTCGTGGTCGTATCCTCCAGCCTCGTGACGCAGTCTCGTGTGTCCTGAAGCATATCAAGAACATGAGCAGGCAATCGCACGGCATGGTACACGCGCTGAGGATGCTGGGGCGGGTCCTGGTCGTGCGGCGGGGGAATGGGCTGATCCTCCTCGCCGCCAAGGGGCTCGTGGGCATCCTGAAGGTGGACCTCAGCCCCCGCCAGCTCGGGGGGTCCACCAACGGCTCGGGCACCGGTATCTACTGAACAGGTGCCACGTGCCGTCGGGGAACCTCCGAACGATCCTCATCCCATTGGCGGTGTTCCGGGCGGCCACTCGCACAGGAGTCAGAGGTAGCGGGAGCTGGGACATGGCGTGCGCATACCCCAAGCCCCGAGCGATCCGGGAAACGATGTTCCCGCCCACCAACGCTCCTCGCAACTGCCGATGATAATAACTAGCAAAATAATTAGGAAGGGCATGCGCGAGGTGGCAGTGTCGGTGTGTGAGTACACACCGAAGAAATAAAAGGTCGGCGGCGTTGACCCTGTCGGTCCCCGCCCCACGACCAGCGAAGAACGTGGCGATGAGTCGGTGAATGTATCTATACAGAGGGTCTCGTAATTAAAACCTACCTAATAAATATGAAAATGGAACTTTGAATAAGGTATATGTGTATGTGTGTAAGTCGCGAGTTATGAGTGTGTGTGTGTATAGTAGATATATGTATATTTTGTTCTAGTTACTTGAACATGCTTGGTATTCATAGTTTTGTTATGCATGTAATAATCCACGTTTGATTATATGATCAAAATTAAACAAAAGGGGTTAGATTCATATGGATTATATGATTGAAAACATTCATGGATTCATCCACATGAACACTTTTAGGGTTTCTTGAAAAGTTTAAAAAGTGAATTTTTCTTAAGAACCAAAAGTTTAAAATAAAAACAAAACAAAATTATCTAAAATACAGATTTTTAGGAAAGTTTATAGTGTTTTAATAATTACAAAATGATCATGAAATATACATTAAATGTTGATGTTAAATTCCCATGTGTAAGAATACAAAAAGACACTTTTTGAATGATCAAAAGACATTTTTTGTTATGAATTATTTGAATCTAAAAATATAAATATAAAATGTAAACAAAACTTAAATTTTATGTGTATGAGTGATTTATGTGTTTTATCTATACTACTATATAAAACAAAATCTTAGGACACAACTGTAATTTTATAAAAAAATAAATAACATTTTAGCATTAGGTGGAAGTGTTCTATACAATCATTTCTATTTTACCCCTTATTTAATAAACTTCTTCTAATTAATACATTAATTAATAGATATTTTTAATATATTATTTCATAATGTAAGATTATTTAATTCACTAGTTTATATATTATATTATATACTTTAAATTAATATTTAAATTTATTAATAAGTGTTATCTTATTTGAATACTTAACTATATAATTACTATATCCTTTTATAATAATAATAATAATAATAATAATAATAATAATAATAATAATAATAATAATAATAATAGTAATTACAATAATAATAATAACAACAACAACAATTAAATTTATAAATAACTATTATCGTATTTGAATACTTAACTATATAACTACTAAATACTTTTATAATAATGATGATAATAATCATCTATATCTATATTATCTATAATTATACTATTATATAAAGCATTTGATGAGTACACACTTGTAATTATACTCAAAACTTAAGACACCTAATAAAATTTTTAAACATAAAATACAAGTGCTATATACAATAGTTTTTAATTTGCTAATATTTAATAATTTTCTTCCAATTAATACATTATTATATATTTATTTTAAGTAATATCTTACTTAATATTTTAAATTATTATTAAAATATATATTTGTTATATATGTTTTTATAACTTAATAGTATTTGATTTAAGTATTATTTTATTAAAACACTTAAGTATATAATCACTAAATATTTATATAGTTATAATAATAACAATAACAATAGTAGTAGTAGTAGTAATAATAATAATAATAATAATAATAATAATAATAATAATAATAATAATAATAATAATAATAATAACAACAACAACAACAATAATAATAATAATACCCAAATATATATATTTATGACAAGTCGAAAAAGAGGCTCGATAAATAACACCCGCCGTATCACTATCTATAACAAATAGAAAAAAATTGTCAGTAGTAAAGATGTAAGTTTTCTCAATGTTATCATAATAATTTTCTTTTCTTTTTTCAAACTAATAAAAACCCTACTTTGTTTTTTTAACAATTTTACTTTTAAACCTCTAAGTTTTGGAAATTAACCACAACACTTCTTCTCTTTATTTTTTTATCCCAAATTGATACCTACTCATTTGTCTTTTTTAAATTTTAAATTTAAACCTTCAAGTTATGTTAAATTTATATTTAATCACCCGAACTTTTATTAAATTTTACAATTAAGCCTTTGAGTTACATTTATAGCATTCAGGTTATGATAATTTTCTTTTAATCAATTTACAATGGAGCTGCACGTAATCTTTTTTTCGGATGGTTAATATTAATGTATAAATCATTAGAATTAAATCTTTCAACTTTTATAATCTCCCGCTATATAGCGTGGGTTACAACTACTAGTACATTTAATATGGTTACATCTTGCTTAAAAAGACGAAAATATGACTTTTTGATACGAAAACAAAACAATTGTAAAAATGATTTTAAATAGCAAATTAAATTGAATTTTAAGGGTATGTTATGTGTTATAATGATGCTTATAAGGTCAAAATCTTAAATATGACCTTAGACGGTTTTTGTCACAAAAGTTGATGAGAAAATGTTAAAAATTGCCAAGTATCGGTTGCTTTTTAACAAATATGAAACAATATTATTTTTATAAAGTAATAATATAAATTATATTTATATTTTGGTATTAAAAAGTGTTTTTATGAATAGAATAATAAAGTTTAAGTAATAAATGTTAACCGATTCGTTGTAAATGCAAAATCGGCTATAGCGGAAAAATAAACGTGGGAAAACGTCAAGTTTATAAATCATAGACAAAAGTATATATTTTCAGTAATAAAACTATTTTAAACTTAAATTTGAAAATTATAAATTATTTTCATTGGTATAATCCATAATGAACAAAAAGATGATGAATTTTATGTGTATTTATGTGGTAAGTTTTGTACTAAGCATTTTTGTGAAAATATGTGCATATCTATACTACTATATAATACATCTTAGAAGGATAACATGTTAATTTCATTCAAAGTGTAAGACACCTATACAACTGTGACAACCCGTATTTCTCGGGTTAGTTATCATTAGTTACACCATTCTTTTAATCTCAACTTTCTCCGATGTTTTAAAATTAACAAATCTTATTTATTAATTTAAATAAAGTATTATCATAATTATGATTAACTAATTTCAAGTTAAATAAACTAATTAACCTAAAAGTGAATTAAGTGATTTTGGAGGGTCTAAAAGGGAAATATTAGCTCAAACTTAATCCCCATAAAAACCAACTCCGAACCCAAAGACCCCCCCCCACGTAACTCTATCTTCTTCCTGTCGGTGGTTTTAACCTTCAAAACCCTAATCCCCCTAATCGCAGCCTTCTATCTCATAGCAGATCCCTGTGTGGCGATCGACGCTCCTCCGACAACCACGAGCCTCAGTTGAAACGACTCCAAATGGTACGTTCTACTCCGTTGTGTTTCCAAGTTCGTTACAGTCACGGTTTCGGTTTCATCTTGGTTAATAGGTTTCAAAAATGGGCTCGTCTCGTCATGCGCATGTTTTGCGTACGAGATCCAGGTTGTGGTTGCGGGTGCGCGGCCACACGTGCGATCGACACGGCTGATGCGTGTGGCTGTGTGCGTGTTTGTAGGCGAGTCATGGCTGCAATGTGTAGTGTTCATGTTGTGTGAATGTGGCTGTGATTTGGATTAACCGAAAGAAATTGTATGCGCAGCTTTGTATATATATATGTGTATTTTGTGTGTGTATATATATCTAAAGGTGTGTGTGTTAATGTGTGAGTGCGCAGCTTTGTGTATATATATATATGTATCTAAAGGGGTGTGTGTGTTAATGTGTGTGTTCATAAGGGAGGGTGGCCGAAGGATAAGATGGCATGGGTTTAATTTGGTGTGTTGCTAGTGGTGTTGGGATTTGGTTATTATGCGCGCGCGCATACACACACATATATATATACACACACATATACATATATATACCCGAATATGTGTATGTATAGAATTCGCAGGTGTGCATGCAATTGTGTGTGTGTGTGTTGACTTTTCAGTCATAAATTTTGATTATGTATGTATGTTATGGTTGGGTGTTAAATCTCAACCGAGAGTTTTTGAGGTTAAATATGTTGCTTATTACTTTGTTATGCATGTGGTTATGTAAATTATGTGTATGGGCAGCATATGTACATATATGAGTGTTCATATGTATTGTATCATATATATATATGACTTTTGGATTCATGAATGATGGTTGCTTATATGCATGCATGTGTTAGACGCATGAGTTGTTGTATGGGTGTGAGTTGGTACCTTGTTCATGTGCCTTTGTTTTCTAGTTTTGGTGCCAATATAGGTGTTAATGTATGGAGTATATATATATATATATTATGTAGGTGTGTTAAGTGTTCAATATATGTATTAATGGTGTGTATGAATTACATGAAAATATATATGTTACCGTGCGGGTTACGTGTTTATTAAATATGCGTTATGGCGTAGTTTGGGTACATGTCATGGGTAATAACTTTATATAATAATTTTCAGTGTGGAATTATTATACAGATAATATAAAGACTTGAATAATACCTTTAAATATTATAACTGGATTTCGTGCATTAATGATGATTTTGGTCTATACTTGTGCTTGTTGGTAATGCGTATCCATCAATAACCGTCACCGAACCGAGTCGTGAAACGCGAATCCGTACAAACCCTTATGCTTATAATTAATAATCAATATTAATTATATATTAACTGAAATTCAGGTTATTCGGAAACCTAACTTCCCATTCTTTGTGTTACAATTCAAGTTGAATTTTCACGGCCCTGCTTTATATTCTTTCTTTTTGGGGGAGAAAAAATGCAAACACTATTTTTTATTATGATTGCTAGTATTATTGATATCGCCTATTACGTTAGTGTAGACATATTTGAAAGTCCTTACAGTATCAAACGTTAGTAATAGGATTAGCGAGGTAATTCTGAGTAGTACTACTGGATTTGACAAACCCCGCCCGGGCTAGTTGTGCTAGCTTGATTGGAGGTCGAACGGGTGCTAAATTGACCTAAGAATTGCCACGGTCTATGATAGACGTGATGGAAAGGCATAAAACACACACAATCATCTTCGGTTTGAAACACTGAGTAACTTGTTTATAGGCTACTATATATTGATATGCTTTATATACTAAACCATATGAAATGTTTTCTGACACATTACTTGTTGATTAAACCTATAGACTCACCAACTTTATGTTGACACATTTTAGCATGTTTTCTCAGGTCATAGGAACGCACAAGGTTAGGAATTCAGCTAGGGATGAATTCATGGCATACATTACAACTCAATCATTTTATTTTGTTAAACGTTATTGACTTTTATGGTTTAAAAGCATGTTGATACAATTTACTGTTGATTTCTGATTTCAAATCGCTTCCGCAAGCATGAAACACTTATGGTTGATTTAAAAGTCTGATCCTTAATGTAATGTTTTACAATTAATGATTCTGGTATAACTGGTGCTATCTGAGATCTGGTGTGTCACACGCCTGACGGTAAAACCCCGTTAACGGATTTTGAGGGTGTGACAGATTGGTACTAGAGCTCCAGTTATAGCGAACTAAAATAAGCATTCATATACATTGCATTTTAGACTATAGCTAGATTTCATTAGTTACACACACGTAGATTATTAAGTTATGCTTGATTGCTTCTCATGTGTTAGGACTGTCTGCTTTGGTGTGTTCCTATGAGCGTTCGATTACAGGGATGGTGTTTTCATCCTCTTATGCTAAGTCGAAGGGAAAAGGCCAAATCGTCCTGATTCCCTGTTGTTTTCTTAACTAAATCCTTTGTTTGTTAATTGACTCTTGGTTTAATAACAATATCTTTGACACCTCTATCATTGATAACACTCGGTACTTGACAAGGTATGTTAGCTCGGATAGGAGGAACCAGGGGTGACCATGCAAAGCAAATTAGAATCACGGTGCACATGTAATTTACATGAGAAGTCTGGCGAACTCTGTCGGGTGATAATGGTCATAATCAGTACAAAATTTCATTTCTATACTTTAAGATATGAGGTCTCGATTCTCATAAAACTTCACTATTAATATGGAAACAATCCTTCATTTCTACTCGTATGAAAGTTCTCATCTACCTCGAGCTTTAATAAGATTCATATTATGGCATTAATTCTAGTCTATATGAGACGTTGCTCATTCTAGCATTTCAGTGATCATGCAATAATATTCATCTACAATGTGTCATATCTTCAAAAGTTGTAATAGAGTGATGATACTCTCTGCGTATGTACTTATTGTTCATGGATTGGTCTTAAGAATTAGAGTCTTGGTAATTTGAGCGTTCCAACATTTATTTCATTTGATATTTATCATGTTAGGGGCATGTTACATTTGTTTGTTCCCCCGTGGTGGGATCCAATCAGATTTTTTTCTGGCTGACCAGTTCAGCATAGGACTGAATAACAAGATATTATGACGACCTCATCCATTACATTTCTGCCTTTCCATTATAAACAACAAGTGCAACTATAATCTCCATGGGCTGTGCAATAAGAACATTTGAGAGCGCTGTGGGGAAACTTGGCCATACCTTCAAGAACCGTCGTGTGAACATCCCGGCCAAGTCTCCTCAACCACAAGAAGCACATAAAGGATGTTATGAGTACAGACAACCTATTCATTTAAAGAGAAACTTTCCAAGCCTCAAGAAGATAGGAACTGACAGAAATGGTAGTTCTGCTTCAGCATTATCTCATTCGAGTGCCGATGGAAGTTTCATACCCAGTAACTTGAGTGGACTGCTAGAGGTAGTTCTTACCAGCTTAAGTACCAGAATCTACCATAGAAGTAACCGATGGTAGAACTATAACTGCCACCCATGTGCTTGGCAGTCATAATCTAGGTTTTTCTAGACATTCGTTCAATATAAATCTGATTTCCTATTACCCATGGTATCTTCGATGTCATAGTTTAAGTAGATTGGTTGTCCAAAAACCAAATAGAGGTCATTTGTGGAAACAAACTAATTAAGTTACCTCTTCATAGTGATGGGATCCTTACTGTAGAAGGTGACAAGGTCGGTGCTGTGATGGGCATCATCTCATATATGAAGACGCATAATGTTTTAAGAAAATACATTTTGCTCTATAGACACTAGTTACTGAGAAGAAGACGGATGGGAAGTGTGTTGAAGATATTCCAGTTGTTAGAGATTTCTGGGAAATATTTCCAGAAGACTTAACTAGCCTTCCTCTACACAAGCAGGTGAAGTTTTAGATAGATTAGCATCGGGAGCTACTTCGATAGCTCGAACGTCGTACCGTCTGGCACCGAACGAACTACAAGAGTTGTCTAAGAAATTGTAGGATTGTTAGACAAGGAATTCACACATCCCAGCTTTTCACCCCGGGGAGCTCCAGTGCTTTTCATGAAAAAAAAGGATGGAACTTTTAGAATATGTATTGACTACCGGGAACTAAACAATGTGACGATCAAGAACCGATATTCACTCACGCACATTGATGACCTGTTTGACCAGTTACGAGAATCAAGCTACTATTCTAAGATTTATCTGAGCTCAGGTTATCATCAGTTACGGGTTCGGGAGGAAGACATTTCAAAGACCGCGTTCAGAACTAGATTTGGTCACTATGAGTTTTTGGTTATGCCATTTGGGTTGACCAACGCGCCAACGGTTTTCATGGACCTTATGAACCGAGTGTGCAAACCCTATTTGGACAAGTTTTTCATTGTCTTTATCGATGACATCCTTATTTATTAAAAGAATAAAGAAGGACATAAGGAACACCTTAGGTTGATCTTGAAGTTGCCAAAACGAGAACAATTATATGTTAAGTTTTTCAAAGTGTGACTTCCAGATACGAGAAGTCCAATTCTTGGGTCATGTGCTCAATGAGAAAGGAATACATGTGGACCCGGGAAAGAAAGAAGCTATCAAGAACCGGGCTACGCCTAAGACTCTGACTGAGGTACGATAGTTTCTTGGGTTGGCTGGCTATTATCGACGATTAATCAAAGGGTTTTCAAATATTGCTCAACCTCTCACCACGTTAACTCATAAAGGCACTACATATAATTGGGGTGACAAACAGGAATCCGAATTTCAGGTTCTGAAGCAGAAACTCCGTACGACACCGATTCTATCACTGCCTGAGGGAACAGATGATTTTGTGGTTTATTGTGATGCTTCCATTCAAGGTCCCGGTTGTGTGCTAATGCAACGAGAGAAGGTGATCGCTTATGCTTCCCACCAACTAAAAGTTCACGAGAAGAAGTACACGGCGCATGATTTAAATTTGGGAGCTGTTGTGTTTGCACTCAAGATATGGAGACATTACTTGTATGGTACCAAGTACACCATATATACTGATCACGCACATCTTTGAACAGAAGGAGCTAAACATGAGATACATCATTGGGTCGAACTGTTGAATGACTACGATTATGCAAGCAAATATCATCCGGTAAGGCTAACATAGTGGCCGGCGCCCTAAGTCAAAAGGAGACCTCTAAGCCAATGCGAGTTCGAGTATTACAGCTTACTATCCACACCAAATTACCAGATCAGATCCCTGATGCTCAACTTGAAGCTTTGAAGGACGAGAACCTGAAAGCAGAGTCCATGCAGGGCATGGAAAAACATTAGAGGTCAAACCTAACGGAATCCGTTATTTCATAAAACGAATATGGGTTCCTTTGTATGGAGATTAACGAGAGCTGGTAATAGATGAAACTCATAAGTCTTGATACTTTATTTATCCGGGTTCAGACAAGGTGTATCATGATCTGAAAGTTCTTTACTAGTGGCCGAACATGAAAGACGATATCGTCACCTATGTAAGCAAATGTTTAACCTGTTCTAAGGTTAAGGTGGAATATCAAAGGCCATCCGATTTACTTCAACAACTGAAAATTCCAATGGATTTCATCATGAAATTTCCTCGAACTCCCAGCGGATGCGATGCTATTTGGGGTGATTACAGATTGTTTGGCGAATTCCACACACTTCCTGACAACCTGAGAGACTGATCGACTGGAAAAGTCAACTTGTATTTACCTAAGGGAAATAGTCTCTCGGCACGGTGTGCAAATTTTCATTATCTCTGATCGTGACGCTCGACTCACTTCACATTTACGGCAATCTTTGCAACGATCATTAGGAACGCGGATAGACATGAGCACGGTGTATCATCCTCAAACCGATGGTTAGAGTGAGCGTACGATCCAGACTCTAGAAGACATGTTGCGCGCTTGTGTGATTGATTTTGGAAGTAGTTGGGAAACTTACTTACCATTAGTTGAGTTTTCCTACAATAATAGTTATCACGCCTCAATTAAGGCCGCTCTGTTTGAGGCACTGTATGGATTCAAGTGTGGATCACCTATTTGTTGGGTGGAAGTTGGAGAAAGCCAACTTACGGGTCCTGAGCTTGTGCACACAACGACTGAGAAGATTGTGCAAATTCGTAACCGTATGGCAGCAACACCCGATTGACGGAAGAGTTACGCTGATAAACGTCGTAAACCATTGGAATTTTAGATAGGCGATAAGGTACTTTTGAAAGTGTCATCTTGGAAAGGTTTGATTCGTTTCGGGAAACGTGGAAAACTGAACCCTAGATACGTGGGACCATTTGAGATTGTCAAACGGGTTGGCCCAGTAGCTTATCAACTAAACTTACCTGAAGAACTCAGTGGAATACACAACATGTTTCACGTGTCAAATCTAAGGAAATGCCTGGCCGACGAGTCACTTATCGTTCCGTTAGAGGAACTAGAAATCAATGAACAGCTTTGTTTCGTTGAAGAACCAGTGGAGATTATAGATCTACAAGTCAAAACCCTAAAGCGTAGCAAGATCCCTATTATGCACGTTAGGTGGAACTCGAAGCGTGGACCAGAATTTACCTGGGAACGTGAGGATCAAATGAAGAAGAAGTATCCACAACTGTTCCAAGATCATACATCCACTTCTTAAGGTATCACTTTTAAGATCCATTTCCTTTCAATTTCGAGACGAAATTCCCTTCAACAAGGGGATGATGTCACAACTCTCGCTAAACCTTAAAACTCTATATTTCTTTATTTTGGATTTGTTTTAGAGATTTAGAAAACCCTATCCTAAGAAAACTTTTGAATGCTCTTCTGTTTTGCTATTGAAACCTGATGTCCTGCGTTAACCTGACGTTCTAATTTTCGGGACGAAAATTCTTTCAATAAGTGGATGATGTGACAACCCGTATTTCTCGGGTTAATTATCATTAGCTACACCGTTCTTTTAATCTCAACTTTCTCTGATGTTTTAAAATTAATTTATTAATTTAAATAAAGTATAATCATAATTATGATTAACTAACTTTAAGTTAAATAAACTAATTAACCTAAAAGTGAATTAGGTGATTTTGGAGGGACTAAAAGGGGAAGATTAGCTCAAACTTAATCCCCATAAAAACCAACTCCCGAACCCAAAGACTCCCCCCGTACCCCATCTTCTTCTCTCCGTTGTTTTAACCTTCAAACCCTAATCCCCCTAATCACAGCCTTCTCTCTCATAGCAGATCCCTGTGCAGCGATCGACGCTCCTCCAGCAACCACGAGCCTCATTTGAAACGACTCCAAACAGTTCGTTCTACTCCATTATGTTTCCACGTTCGTTACGGTCACGGTTTCAGTTCCGTCTCGATTGATAGGTTACGAAAATGGACTCGTCTTGTCATGCGCATGTGTGTGCGTACGAGATCCAGTTTTGGTTGCGGGTGCGCAGCCACACGTGCGATCGACACGGCATCAAGCTGATGCGTGTGGCTGTGTGCGTGTTTCTAGGCGAGTCATGGCTGCAATGTGTAGTGTTCATGTTGTGTGAATGTGGCTGTGATTTGGATTAACCGAAAGAAATTATGTGTGTAGCTTTGTGTGTATATATACATATATATATGTGTGTGTGTTGTGTATTATATATATATATATATATATATATATATATATATATATATATATATATATATATATATATATATATCTAAAGGTGTGTGTGTGTTAATGTGTGAGTGTGTAGCTTTGTGTGTATATATATATTATTATGTGTGTGTATATATATGTATCTAAAGGGTGTGTGTGTGTGTTAATGTGTGTGTTCATAAAGGTGGGTGGCCGAAGGATAAGATGGCATGGGTTTAATTTGATGTGTTGCTAGTGGTGTTGGGGTTTGGTTATTATGCGCGCCCACACACACACACACACACACACACACATACACATATATATATATATATATATATATATCCTATACAAACTAGTTTTATTGTAAAAACAATAAGAACCAATAAAATAATGACAATTGTATATTTTGATGACAATGATACATGGGTAATAGGTAATTTTATTAAAGTTTGTTATTAACATCTCTTGTTTTAAGCAAGTTTTAAATTTATATTTAATTATCTATATCAATTAAATCTTATAAAATAAATGGATGATTTATTTTTGTTTTGATTCTCTTCATTTCGAAATTTCATCTTTTTCCTCTGCGAATGGAATCATCTAATGTGGTTCGATGTTTACAACAATCTGCGATCGAAGAGTTTCATGATCATAATAGCACCATTCAAGGTAAGATGTTATTAATCATTGTTTCTATCACATTCTGTTAATGAAATATGTTTTAGTTTAATTTTTTCTTTTTTAATATCATATAATTCTGTTTATGAACAAGCGGTTTTAGATCCATTTTTGTTTATAACTTTTATGTGTTATCAATAACTTAACACCTATGTGAGGAGCATGTTTATGTCTAATGTTATTAGTTATGTGTTTGTGTTACTTTTGATGAAAACATGTATAGTGCTACTTTTCATGAGAATATGTGTTGTGCTATATATCTATAAATAGTCATTCATATTGTGTTGCCTTTAATATATATATATATATATATATATATATATATTAAGTGTCACAAATATTGTATTTTGTGCTATGATATGAGTTAGTTATTAGGTGCTAACTGTAATTTAATTAACTGTTTACACCATTTTTTTTTCTTCAGGTAACAATGCAGTTGATATTAGTGTTTAAGAAGATGCTATCAACAGTTAAAGTTTTTACATAACTTTTTTATTTTGAAAATTCTTTTGTATTGTTAGCTAATTTTATTTTCATTAAATGTTTTGATAGATTTTGTTGATAAAATCTATGGTGTTTGTATTGTTTGAACATCCCCACGTATTAGAAGAAAATTCTACACTCCTGATGTTCCTCTGTTGGTTAAACAGCGTTTGGGAATGAAATTCAATTCTACTCATGATGCATACTCTTTTTATGAGGCTTATGCACGAAGCGGTGGTTTTCAATTAGAAAAAACACTAAATAAGTAAGGAACGAGTGTGTGACACTAAAATACTTTGTCTGTTCTAAATAGGGTAAAAAAACATTTAAAAAATTGGCACACTTAAGAACTTTGATGAGTCATATTCTCATAGGAGAGCTTCAATTAGATCCGGATGTCAAGCTTGCTTGAAAATCCAGATTGGTGCTAACAATACATACACAGTGTATGCCTTTTTGGAAGAACATAATCATCCACTTGTTTCCCAAAGTGATTATCATTTGTTACGATGTGCTCGTAAGTTGACTTTGCCTCAGAAAGAGCTTATTCTAAATCTGTCAAAGTTGAATATCGGGCCTGTTAAAGCTTTCTCCATTATGAGAACACATTATAGTGGTTTTGAGGAGGTTGGTGCTACTGTCGTTGATTGTAAGAATTTCAAACGAGACATTAATGTTTTTATAGGTAAATTTGATTGTGAAATGATTGTCAGTCGATTGCTTCGCAAGAAAGAGTATCTTACAGATTTTCTTGTGAGTTTTTAACTGGTACCGACGGTGCTTTGGTTGGATTATTTTGGGCTGACCAAGAGATGAAGCGAAGTTACATTGTCTTTGGTGATATCATATCATTTGATTCAACATTCCATACCAACAAGTGTGTATATATTTTTACTATGTGTTATTTAGTATTGTTCCAAATTTTAGACATTTATATAATTCTATATGTTTTTAAAGGTATGACATGGTTTTTGTCCCTTTTACGGCCATAGACAATCACCACCGTAACGTTTGCGTTGGTGTTGCTTTACTTGGTTCAGAAACATTAGAGTCTTATGGCTGGTTATTAAATGCTTTCAAGAAATCGCATGGTAGGAAACCTCGTGTCATTGTAACAGATCAAGACCCTTCTATGCGGAATTATACAAGAAGTATGGCCTATGTCTAGGCACAGGTTTTGTATGCGACACATAATGAAAAAGGTTGCTAAGAAGGTATGAATAATTTACTTTATAAATTGGTAATAATAATTTTTTTTAAATTTATAGAATCATTTTTTACATTCTTATCATATGTGCTATTAATAAGAATAGTTGTGCTATTATTATAAATATTACCTATGTTCTGTTATAATATATTTAATATTGATTCAGAATAGCATAAACTTTATCCATTGTGATGTTATAGGTTGGAAAAACACTCAAGGCAGACAAGACATTCAAACAACGTATATATGATATTGTATGGACGGATTCTATTGAACCATATGAATTTGAGGCAAAGTGGAAGTAGATAATGAGAGATTTCAATTTATGTGCTAATAAATGGTTGAATTTCATATATGGTTTAAGAAATGATTGGATATCTGCTTACTATCATCACAAGTTCATGTCTGGCTTAATGCGCACAACATCTCGGTCTGAAAGTGAGAATCATTTTTGGGCAGTTTACCAAATTTTTAAGCAATTTTGACACCGCTTTGGAAGTGTGGATACATCTTGATGTACCTAGTTTATGTTCTTAAATGTAAAAGTATTTCATGTCTTACACTTATGTAATACAATATAATGTAATGATTGAATGATATATGAAATGCATTGTGATGTTTATGTGTGATTGATTATGTCATGTTATCTTTATATTGAATGTGATTCACATATATGAACTTAATATATAGGTTTGATGTTGTTTTACATAATACTAAGTCAATAAAAACTTAGAAATGTGTTTAACTTAGTCATGTGGACATTCATGCTAATGGACCATACTTATTACCCATATGCATGAATGAACCATACTTATGGACCAGTCACACGACTAAACAGGTGACTGAATCAGTCATATGATTGAGACATAATATTGGTTCAGTCACACGACTGAACATTCAGTCGTGCGTATGAGTCAACCGCATGATTCAGTCGCCCGACTGAACCATGCTAATGGTTCAGTCGTACGAATGAACACTGATAACCTATAAATACCACATAATTCGTGGAAAAACATAACACTTCATAATACTTCGTATACTTTCGTACCCTAGTCGTCCAGAGCGTCCCAAGTCGCAAATCCAAGTTCATAGTTCGTTCCTGGTCGATTTCAATCTGTTTTTAATGTTTGTTACATCGTTAGATCGATCGGGTTGTTCGTTCTCACTGATTGGATTGCCAATCAAATAGAATTCCGTGCTATTTGATCTGGTTTCACGCAGAATCCGTTAGTACTCCGTACGTACACGGTCCTAACAAGTGGTATCAGAGCCTAGGCTCGTGATTTTGCGTGGATTCAATTGGTTTTGGTGTCAAAACTAACGTTTTCATTCAAAAGATTCACTTTTTTCTTCAAAACTTGTTTTTGACGAGTCTCTGTGTTAAAAGTTTCGACCTTTTCCCATACGGCAGATTAGGGTTCGTAAAATTTATAATTTTGAGTCAAGTGTTAAAAAATTCGATTTTTTCCCGCAGCAGCAGCTTCAGTCGTACGATTAGCTCAATCGCATGACTGAATCTCATTCGCATAGTTCAATCAAACGACTGGAGTCATTCACACAGTTCATTCACACGGTTGAGTTATTCCATACGGTTGATCTCATTCGTCCTATTCATTCGCATGATTGAATCTAATCGCACGATTGAAGCCATCCGCATCCTTCAATCGCACGGTTGAACCGTCGTCTTGTCCATTCGCATAAGTCAATCAGTCATGTTCTAAGTTTACCAAGTTTAAAGAAATGGAAGATTAGTTCTCTGCATTTACTGCTGGAAAGGACTCACGTATCCACAATCTTCTACTTCTGGAAAGTGAGATCGGGAACCACAACAAACCGCCAAAGCTGTTAACATTGGATGAATACTGATGCATGCGGATAGTATATATATTTTGATAAAGGCTTTTTGCACAGATTCAGTTTTAAATGGTTATTACTAATACTAACTACACACACAAAAGGCAAGTGTACCTATCGTGAGGTAATATAGTATTGGTAAGAACCGAGTATCAATCCGTGGACACACTAAGCCTACTCAACAACCCTCATAATTGACAATTAATTTTGATTTAGAAAATGATAAGTTAAACAAAATAACAATAAAAAAAGATAGATAAAGATAGATAGAGACTTTTGGTGATTCTTTCAGTGAAGTAATGCTGTTATCCTAATTTAGATTACACTTATGCAACTATGATGAATTGGTGGTATGATTAAAGATATTGATTAAAGTAATTATGTTAATGTTTATAAATGTGAGCTGGCGTGATTTCTCGTCTATCCGCTCCGTAGTGACTAGGATTGTTGGAGCTGTACAAAATAGTCTATATTATCAACATAGTCAAAGTCAACAAAGTCAACGTCTCAGTCAAAGTCAACAGAAAAGTCAAACATCAAGTTCGAGACGAAGAACCGAGTGAAGATATTGAAGATATATTATGTTTGAGACTTTATTGTATTAAATATATTTGTGTGAACAAAATATATTTTACCTTGTTTTAGTCTTGTTTTAGTAAAGTTTAATAGTCTAGGGGGCTAAATGTAAATAGTGAAAGTTAGTCTAGACTATAAATATCCTAATTGTAATTAGCATTGGTTAATGGTTGAATAACCAATTGATTGAGGGATTTACTTGTAAAGATATCATTTGCAATCTAATTGAAGATCAAAGGGGTTTTAATTGTGATTATCATATTTTGATCTAATTTTTCATGATTTGATTCAAGTTTGTTTATCCTGGAGCAACAATTTGGTATCAGAGCCCTATTGGATACAAATGCATTGAAGAATTAAAGAAATTGTTGCTGAATTTTAAAGGTGTTCATCAGAATTTTAGAGAGAGAAAGTGGGGGTTTAGAGAGACAAAGTGATCTGAAATTCAAATTTCATCCCAAACACAATCAATTCATCAGATCTACAACAATCTACTACGAATTTGAAGATATACAACATAAAATCCTATACGCCGACTGCTGCACCGACAGCTATACGTGGCGTATGGACCCATACGCCGCGTATAGCTACCTACTCACTTTTCATGTACGACACCACCTATACGCCGCGTATGGGCCCATACGCGGCGTATAGGGTGGGTTGATTTGTGTTATTTTAACGTATATTTTTTTAAAGATTTTTGCGTATAAATTTGCGTATAAGTTATATTTTATAACTCATTAACCGACCATGTATGTACGTATATTTTTTGTGTTTTTTAACGTATATGTACGTACGTATGTATGTACGTACGTATGTATGTAGGTATGTATGCAGGTATGTATGTATGCATGCATGTATGTATGTATGTATGCATGCATGCATGCATGTATGTATGTATGTATGTATGTATGTATGTATGTATGTATGTATGTGTTTATGTATGTATGTATGTATGTATGTATGTGTGTATGTATGTGTTTATGTATGTATGTATGTATGTATGTATGTATGTGTGTATGTATGTGTTTATGTATGTATGTGTGTATGTATGTATGTGTGTTGTATATGTGTAAAGATTTTTGCGTATAAACATATAAGATAAACATAAACTGATAATAAACATATAGATAAACATAAACTGATAATATAAATAACAAAGTTTTTAAATTACATAACAAAATAAAAATTACAATGCTATAAAAACTACGGGGAGTCAAGGTAATGTTGAGGCGGTGGCAACTCCGGAGGATCAATACCAGCAGCACGGGCTCGCGCAATCTCTAGCTGAACATACCACTCTATAAGATCCTCAACTCGATCGAGCCGACGAATCTGCTGCCGTAAACTCCTAGAAATATCCTGCATAAATGTCTCCATACGTGCAGGCAGCCTCACATCTCTATAAATATGTCGTGGGAACTGTGGCTGAGGTGGTGACTGATGTGGCTGAGGTGGCGGCTGATCATGTGGCTGCTCGTCGGGTGGTGGCGGATCATGCGGCTGCCCGTGCTGCTGCTGTGGATCGTCAATGCCGAGCTGCTGAACAGGTGATGGCTGCCAGATCTCCCCGGGTCGAAGAGAGAATCGTATGCCACCCGGAAACTGGCGTATAATACGCATGCCGAATAGCGTACGACGATCTAATCTCACTGGCTCGATCGGCGGGGACACGTCACCAAGATGCTGAGGAAGATAACCTAAAGCTCGGGCAATCACCGTGATGTACGCGTCGCCGTACGCCGTTCCTCGCTCCTGCCGATGATAATACGAAGCAAAATACTCCGCCAAACATCTCGCCAGGTTGCACCTGGTCCCCGTAATCAAACAGTATAAGTAAAATAAGTCGGGAATGGTACACTACTCCCGAATCTTGCCACGTCCCGTGATCGACGTGGCGATCATACGATGCAAGTAACGGATGAGAGGATCTCGAACGCCAGTGACCCTACCTTTAGTCCTCTGAAACGGACCTCTGGCAATCTGAGGCCACCACTCTCTCAATCGACTCTTCCCTATCTCAGTAATACCCTCGGTGAACAGAGGGGTAACAGTCTCCGGCTCAAAATACAGCCCCGAGAGAACGGCAAACTGCTCAATGGACATCTGATGTGCATGTCCACAAAGCATAAAAGAAATCTCAGAGCGCTCATCGTCCTCCTCCATCTCGTCAGGACGAATATAGGTAAATGTGGATAAAAACTCCACAGTCAGCTCACGGTAGGATGGTAAAAACGCGATCTCAAAGAGACGTCTCCACGGCGTATCGTCTCCGATAATAGCAGCAAGACGATCGCGCTCTCCTAGCTCGTCCATAACCTCCCAATCTACGGCCTTTGATGACAGATCTTCATACGTATAAATTTTGAGCACTTAGCGTGCTCAATGGAACCGGCCTCAAACTGCAGCCAGGATGCTCAGCAATATGGTCAACAACGTCAGCCTCAACATCAGAATCGGAAGACATATCTGCATAAGAAAACAAACCGTCAAAAACAACGTATACGTATATATATATACATATACATATACATATGTATATGTATATGTATATGTATATGTATATGTATATGTGTATGTATATGTATATGTTATGTATATGTATATGTGTATGTATATGTATATGTGTATGTATATGTATATGTGTATGTATATGTATATGTGTATGTATATGTATATGTGTATGTATATGTATATGTGTATGTATATGTATATGTATATGTACATATACATATGTATATGTATATGTATATGTATATGTATATGTATATGTATATGTATATGTATATGTATATGTATATGTATATGTTATGTATATGTATATGTATATGTATATGTATATGTATATGTATATGTATATGTATATGTATATGTATATGTATATGTATATGTATATGTATATGTATATGTATATGTATATGTATATGTACATATACATATGTATATGTACATATACATATGTATATGTACATATACATATGTATATGTATATGTATATGTACATATACATATGTATATGTATATGTATATGTATATGTGTATACATATATGTATATGTATATGTATATGTATATGTATATGTATATGTATATGTATATGTATATGTATATGTATATGTATATGTATATGTATATGTATATGTATATGTATATGTATATGTATATGTATATGTATATGTATATGTATATGTATATGTATATGTATATGTATATGTATATGTATATGTATATGTATATGTATATGTATATGTATATGTATATGTATATGTATATGTTTATGTATATGTATATGTATATGTATATATATGTGTATGTATGTATATGTTATGTATATGTATATGTATATGTGTATGTATATGTATATGTGTATGTGTATGTATATGTATATGTGTATGTATATGTATATGTATGTGTATGTATATGTATATGTATAGTATATGTATATGTATATGTATGTATATGTGTATGTATATGTGTATGCATATGGATATGTATATGTATATGTATATGTATATGTATATGCATATGCATATGCATATGTATATGGATATGTACATGCATATGCATATGCATATGCATATGCATATGCATATGCATATGCATATGCATATGCATATGCATATGCATATGCATATGCATATGCATATGCATATGCATATGCATATGCATATGCATATGCATATGCATATGCATATGCAAATGCATATGCATATGCATATGCATATGCATATGCATATGCATATGCATATGCAATGCATATGCATATGCATATGCATATGCATATGCATATGCATATGCATATGCATATGCATACGTATACGTACACGTACACGTATACGTATACGTACACGTACACGTATACGTATACGTACACATATACGTATACGTATACGTATACGTATACGTATAGTATACGTATACGTATACGTATACGTGTACGTATACGTGTACGTATACGTGTACGTATACGTGTACGTATACGTGTACGTATACGTATATGTATACGTATACGTATACGTATAGGTATACGTATATGTATACGTATACGTATATGTATATGTATATGTATACGTATAGGTATATGTACACGTATATGTATATGTATATGTACATATGTATATGTATATGTACATATGTATATGTATACGTATACGTATATGTATATGTATATGTATATGTATATGTATATGTATATGTATATGTATATGTATATGTATATGTATATGTATATGTATATGTATATGTATATGTATATGTATATGTATATGTATATGTATATGTATATGTATATGTATATGTATATGTATATGTATATGTATATGTATATGTATATGTATATGTATATGTATATGTATATGTATATGTATATGTATATGTATATGTGTATATACATATATATGTATTTGTATATATGTATTTACCCTATACGTCGCGTATAGAGCTATACGCCGCGTATAGGGTACCGGCGTATGGGTCATAGGCCACGTATAGGTCAACCCCGCCCCTATACGCCGCATATAGACCTATACGCCACGTATAGGGTCCCACGTATGGGCCACAAGTCACGTATGGTCACCCCCCAATACGCCGCATATAGAGCTATACGCCGCGTATAGGGTACCCACCTATGGGTCTTCTTCCCCAACTATAGAACTATACGCTGCGTATAGCCCTATATGCGGGGCTGTAGTAGCGTATAGTTCTATCTACCAGTTTTTAAATCACCCATTATAAGGCATAAAACACTAATTTAACGTTTAAATCAGTGAACGATTAACATAATAATGATGTAGGAACAATAATACATACCTGGATGTAGAAAATCGAAGAACAATACGTGTAGTATAGGCTATACGAGAGAGTTTTTTTTTGAAGTGTGTGTTAAAATGAGAAAGGTTAAAAGATATAGTGGTTCCGAGGATCTATACGCCGCGTATGGGTCCATACGCGGCGTATAGCTTATATACTTTTAAATCGACACCGACCTATACGTGGCATATGGACCTATACGCCCCGTATAGGTAACTGATGTGACGTCGAGTGTCAGTCATTAATGTCGCATTAATGGTCGATACCTATACGCCGGACATGGGTCGCGTATGGACCCATACGTGGCGTATAGGGGGGTGTCGATTAAAAAAGTGGGTGTCTATTTATTAGGTAAAGTGAAGGACCATTAATTAAAAAAATTGGAGTTATCTTATGGTGATGTGGGGAAAGACGGTGGTAGTGCAAAAGTAGAAAGAGATTAATTTGTTTGTAGTTGGATGTGGACAAATTTAAATCACAGTGTTTTTATATAATTGACAGTCCATAAATTGTCGTCTTCTACATCCTCTTAGAGAAAATCTAATACATGTTGACAAAGGTTGATTATCTTATAATTAGCCTCTTTTAAAAAAAGAACAAAAAAAAACTCCTTAAAAAAATTTTAGTTGACAATAAAAGTATTTTTCCTGGGTTAAAATTATTTTACAATTTTTGGGAAGAATACTTTTGAGGGGTTTAATTGCAATAATTTTTTTTAAAAAGAATGACTTTTGCAGGACTGTTTAAATCCTTCGAATCTGATAATCTCACAATTGCACAATGTCGGTTTGATAATTTTACAGCTTTAAAGAATGAAAAGATGTCTGATTTTGTTGATCATTTTCTATTGGCGGCAAGCAATCTGAAGAAGTTTGATGCTCAATTGGGAAATAATGAACAAGTTCTGAGATTGCTTGATTCCCTCCCACCAGAATGGAGTTCACACAGCAAGTCAATTAAACGAGAGAGAAATTTTCAGGATTACAAACTGATGGAGGTGGTCACAGACTGAAACAAATTGAGTTGGATATCAAACGTTGTGAGTACTATGAAGCGACATATCCAACTCCAACGATCACTTCAAACTCCAAAGAGAAACCAGAAGAGAGATTAGATTCTGGCACCAATTCCGACGGTTTACCGAAACTTGGAACTGAAGAGGTACAAGAGGAGCTTAAGCAGACATCAATGGGTAAAGGTGGAGCTAAGTTGAATGCTGAAGTTTGTGATGCTGAGAAAGAAGAGGAATGGAAGCGAAATACCAGAGTTTGCAACTGTGAGAATGCTCTTACTGCTGAAAGAGTCATCCTGGATCTTCCATACGAGACAGTTCAGGATATGTGTTCTTCTGCTTGTAAAATTCATTTATTTGGTGTGTATAAAGCTAATAGGTTACTTTTAGATAACCAAAAGGAGTTAACCACTATAAACGCAGAACTTAAAAAGAATGAAGCCAAGTATTTCATAAAATTAAATGAAGCTTTAAAGAAAATGATCATTTAAAACGAACTCTTCTTGAAAGAAATGTTGAAATTAATCTTTTAAAAGAAAGAGTCACTTTGGCTGAATTTGAAACAAGCAAGCTTAAAATAAAGCTTGATAGATGGACCATATCCGGAATGAAATAGGAAGAGCTATTGTGTAAAAAGAGGGGAGCTAGGATTAAAACGGGAGTGGTTGTGGTGAAAATCCATACGTCTATCCTCCTCCTAGCACCCATTGTTACTCTCCTATGCCTTAACTTCATCCATCTAATGATTGATTGAAGATGCAAAAACTAATAGTTTAAATGTAGGTTTAAGCGACGTTAATCTTAAAGAGGTTAGAGATGTGCAGGATTCTCCTGTAGGTTTAGGATCTCTCAGGCAGGGGTCTGATAAGAAGATTAATGACGATTCTACCTCTGATGCTCCAATATCAATATCAATTGCTTCTCCAACCTTCTTCAACAAATTCAAAACAGGTAACATTCCTTCATTTGTTCCTGTCAGGTTTGTCAAAGAAGGAACACTTGTTGAATCGTCAGGCAGTCAAAATCCTATAACTGAAGCCGACACAATAGGAGGTGTGAATCAAGATCATTTGGAAGAAGATTTGTGTATACGAGACTAGATAAGCTTAGATGATAAATCAAACACAGAGGAGCGTGTTGGTTCCTCATCAATCAATATATCTCCTGACATTGTCAAGTCTCAAAAGCTTCCAAAAGTTGAATTAAGACCAATACGGATCTCGTCTCCAATTGCAAAGCATCCCACTCAATCAGTGAAGATCTCATTCCCTGTTCAGCATAGCAAATGCCAAAACAAGCAAGAATCTGCTACAAGCTCAAAGCAATCCTCATCCCCACCTGCATCACTCGGTTCAGTCAAGTATCAAAAGCCATTCAAGGCTTGTTTTGAGTGTGGAAAAGAAGGTCATGTGGAAAAGAAGGTCATGTGGTAAAGAAATGTCATCAAAGGCTTGCTACGAATGGTAAAGGCAAAACAAATTGCTTCTCCAAATGTAAGTCTAAAAAGAATGTTCCACACAGTAAAGGCAACACGGGTTGCTTCTCTGGATTAAGAGGTAAACAACACACATCTTTGAATGGTTGGAAAAAAACCCTCCATCCAAACCTTTTCATATGAGGTCGGTTTCACATGATTCAAAGATGAGAATGACCAAAGGTTTAAAACCAAATTCTTTTTCTTCCAGTCTTAAACAGAAAATGATTTCCAAATTTAATTCATTCAAATCCAAATTATTTGAATCGAAACAAATTTGGCAAATTAAAAAGAAGGATACAGCAATCCCCAATTGTTTAAACGATTGTATGCCGAAGCAGGTTACTTATATTGATGAAAAAGGAACTTCCAGGACTACAATGGCCTGGGTTCCCCTTTCTAACTAATTTGTTAATGAGTGCAGGAACAATTCAGGAGGACTGTTAGTAATCCGATTTACTGACAGGGATTGTTCCTAATTCAAATTTGAGGCGGAACAAACAGGTTAAGGTCATGGTATTATATCCATAATCTGGATTTTTATCTGCATTCTCACAGTTCTCACTTCACAGTCACTGCATATTTTTTTGATAATTCATTTCTTATCTTGATAATGGGTGTAGTTTAAAAGACCTTCTTTGATAAATTTTTATTTTTATACAAATTTGTAAAAAAATTAAAAATTAAAAAATTAAAAAATAAAAAATTTATATATAAAAAAATAAAAATAAAAAAATAAATAAAAAATAAGTTTGGAAAAATAAAAATTTAGGGGTAGAGTATAAGTACATAAAATGAAAAGAGAACTGAGAACTTCATTCGAGATAATTGAGAAATGATTGTATATCTTCTTGAAATGCTTGTTTTTACATGACTTGCATTTTTAAAATGAGAAATGATAGTAACTGATGTTGTTATCTGATTTACATCTTATTTTTAAGTACAAATAATAAAAAACAAACAGATTATTTAATGATATGCTTGGTAGGCTCAGCCTGAAGAATAAAGTAGACAGTAGCATGGTGATTTAAATTAACTATATGCTTAATGATGTTTGGATTTACGCAATCATTTTGGCTTGCACGAAAACTGAGTCACGAAAAAAATTGGATTGAGAATTGATCTTTCACCCCCATGATACAAATCATATAAGCTATATCTCTATCTCTTTGCCATGTTTGGTGTATTTATGTGTCTTGTGTTTGTGCTAATCTCCTCTGCAGTACGAAAGTACTGACCTGGAGTGATGATCTCCTCTGCAGTACGAAAGTACTGACCTGGAGTGATGATCTCTTTGCTGTACGATAGTACTGACCTGGAGCTCTCATCGGGACATGATTAATGGTCATCTCCTTTGTTATACGTGAGTATAGACCTGGAGCTCTCACCATTTTGATCTAAGTTGTGTCAAATCATCTAACGATGAATTCATCACAGAGTACAATATTCTGTTGATAATCACTTGCACACTAATGCACAAGCCTTGTTCCATAAATATCGTAATAAAATTCAAGAAATCCTGAGGTTGGGTGATGGTTTTTGCCAATCATTGTGGGATCCTAGCATTCTAAAGTGCTTAATCGAACCTTAACGAATCATCTGATGCTTTTTGAAAAAGATAGGGCATGGGTTTAAGTGGACAAACATATCAGCAATCGTTATTGATCTGTTTGAGAATTTCAAAATCTTTCAAAGACTGTGATTAGATTCAGTTATCAGTGTGATCTCATTGCTGGTCGATGATTAAATTTATCTTTGTGCTAAAGTATATCTTGAGGATGTGATCTCATGATCGATTCGGTTCTCGGTAATTAAAAAAATATATATAATAATAATATACAAATATAAAAAAAATAAAAAAATATACATAAAATAAAATTAAAAAAATTATTAATAAATTTTCATTTCAATATTAACTTAGGTCTTCCATATTATGTTGTTACAATTTTATCATTTTCATGTATTTCATAGAAATTGCGCACAAACGCACACGGGTTTGCTTGTTTTTCACACAAAGATAAACACGGGTTTATTTTGTTAAAATGAAATGATCTAATTAGAAATGTCAAGATTGTGTTTCAGATTTTTGCTACAAGTGATGGCCGATTATCAGTTGAGCAGTGTACCAAACCAGAGAACCTGTTCTTCAAGTTTGTAGAAGATACAGAGCTAGGAATCCTCCTCCAACATTGTGACATCCGTCACCAAAGGTCCGTCATTTAACGTGATCGATTAACCTTCGTTGTCAGTCATTCCTCAATTTTATAAACCATCTACTTGGATACCATATTTGTTTTACTTAGTTGTCCTTATATGCGTGTTATCGTTGCTTGACTTGTCGTTATCTTAAGACGTTTCTCCAAGATTTGCCCTGTTAACACTAAACACGTCATTTCTATATAAAAATAATTGTCACGAATAAAAATCATTTTTAACTTATAAATAACATTAATAACATTTTATCATCAATAAAACAAGACTAACTAATAACGTTTTCAACCGAAACAAAATTTGGGAACCTGGGGGCAAAGTGCGGGGACTAAACTTGACAAATGGCCAAACTAGGCTGGGTATAAATACCCATTCCCAGCCTCTTCTTCATCTTCTCCTCCTCATTTCTTCTTCATCTCCACCATTTTCTCCATTTCTCTCCCGATCTTACACCAAAAATCGAACCGTTTGTGGCATTTTCGTCGTCTAATCTTGAGCATCATCGTGAATACTCGTTCCTAGTAGGTAGATAACCTCACTTACCTCGTTTTAGGCCGATTTAGCTGGTGCGTTTTAGGGTTTTCGGGTGCTCGGGTTCATCCGAGCACGTGAGGTCGTGTGAGCTTGCATGTCGCGTTTTTGAGTGTGCATCTTGTCTAGACAGGTTAGGATATGAGTTCTGGAGGTTCTGGGTGGGTAAAACTCGTGTTCGGGCCGCCGAAGGCCGCCCTGCAACTTCCTGCAGTCGCGACCCCCGTCGACGAGAATGGGATTGTCGCGCGAATGGGGCATGCGACTGGGTGTGTGTGCGACTTGTGTTTGTCCGATTGGGTAAGTCGCGCAGTTGTGTCGCGCGGCTGTCGGTGGGTGCGAATGAATGTGTGTCGCGCGACCGAGTGGGGCGACTGGAGTTGTCGCGCGACAGAGACATGCGAATGTGAAATGTGTGCGATTGTGTGTGAATCGCACGATCGGAGGCCTGTCGCGCGAAAGAAGGTCCAATCGCGCGAATGAAGCTGATTCGCGCGAAGGGACGTTGAGTCGCGTGACTGGCTGTTGGGTCGTGCGACTGGTGATGCATGGTACGACTGAAAGCTTAGTCGCACGAATGAAGGTTCAATCGTACGAAAGTAGCTAATTCGTATGACTGAAGGTCCACTCGTGCGAATGGAGTGTCAGTCGTGCGTCTGGTCTTGTCGTGTAAATAGAATCATTGTGTGGAGTTTTCCTGTGTGTTGTGTGTGATTCGTGTATGTGTGGTTTCCCCTTTTGAGTGTCTGGTATTGACGAGGTAACATCAGAAATAATGTCATTGCTTGAATGTCATAGCAATGACGGCTATCTTTAAATGCTTGGACCTACATAAGGTCTGAGGTATGTGTGTCTGCTTGTGTGTATACTACCCACGACCGAACCGGAACTACCCAAATCTTGAACATCATCTCATGCTTTATGATCATTACTAATGCTTATCAGTAACTGTCAATAGGTGTTTGACGGTTCCTAGCATCTTATCCCAGGAAATCTTACATCGATTGTGCTTATCATCTGTTCTGTGAGTTTCGTGGCCCCTTTTTACTCTTATAAAACCTTTTTAAATATTTTCAACTTGGGGGAAAAGAATGCTCACCTACTTAACTTGTTTTCAAGCACATCCCTTGGTGGAAGGCTGCTACTTCTATGAGTATCTTACCTTGTTTATCATGTTGATTGATGCTAAGGATAGACGGATGTCACGTAACTGGTTTAGGCATTGTTCTAGGTGTATCGCGGATGTGGTGGGAACGCTGCAGGGAACCCTATATATAAGCATCCTTGGTATACCAAGAATGTGCTTAAAACGGGCTACGTGATGATCTCGATTGACTGAGGCCTGGATTGTTAGAACTTGACACTACACTATGTTACCCCT
Organism: Flaveria linearis; assembly: GCA_024085815.1. Classification (NCBI taxonomy): domain Eukaryota; kingdom Viridiplantae; phylum Streptophyta; class Magnoliopsida; order Asterales; family Asteraceae; genus Flaveria; species Flaveria linearis. The sequence continues at coordinate 19,184,707 of CM044017.1, read as the reverse complement.
TACATGTTACTTGGTGGCCATACATTACTATGTGCTATTACTTGATGCTATGTGTTGTGTGATATTACCTGTAAATTGGCTGTGTGGGACTTCTGTGTGGGACTTCTGTGTGGGACTTCTGTGTGGGACCTCTGTGTGGATCTTTCAGTACAACCATTAATTCCAGAAATGGGACCTAAGGACTGGTTTGGTTGTAACATATACGTATGCGTTATGTGGATCTTGCTACGTCATGTGAAACTCATGGAATGCTTACTACTTGTTGGATGCCTTTGACCTTGGATGCTCTCGGCTGTGTGGTTCTTCTGTGTGGTTCCTCTTTGTGGTTCTTCAAGCCGATCATCCACTACAACCATTAATCCCGGTAATTGGGACCTAAGGATTGGTTTGGTTGTAACCTAAACGTATGCGCTGTGTGGATCTTGCTACGTCACCTTAAACCTATTGTTATATGGAATACCTTTTTATATATAACCATTAATCCCGGTAATGGGACCTAAGGATTGGTTTGGTTATAAACTATACGTATGCGCTGTGTGGATCTTGCTACGTCATTTATAAACTATTTACGCTTTGGAAATGCTATCTTTACAGCCATCACTTCCCGGGTGGAACTGATGAATAGGCTTGGCTGTAGCTATTTATAACAAGTAAAACCGCCTATACATAAGTGTAGTCGCGGTAACTTTTATTAAACTTACTCACTGTTTTCATCTTAACATCTCTTATTACTTAAAACCTGCGAAGCTCACCAACAATTATGTTGACCGTTTTTGAGCATTTCTTTTCAGGTGATCAAGGTAATTGAAGTTCTAGGAGTGCTGCCTTTTAGTGGAGACCCTAGGATGCATTTTTGAGACTGAACATACATTTTGTACATTGTTGCAGTCCACTAAATAGTTAACATTCTTTTGAACACTTGTTCCCGAGTTGTGGGAATTTACATTACAAGTTATCCTTAATGCTTATGTGAACATTATGTTGTGCTTATGGCTATGCTGTCGTGATCTTTGACAATACATGACACAAGTCTCCAATTGTGTTCGGGTGTCGTCATGACACGCTTGTCATCATATTATTATTGCTACTCTATTGCATACCATGTGTTATGACGATCCCGTCTCGATCGCTTCCCCGTGTTTCCGCTATCAGCGGGGGGTGTGACAGACTGGTATCAGAGCCATTGGTTATAGAGAATTAGGCAATACACTTGACCTAGACTATAACCTAGGAACCTTCATGTAGAATGCATGCTAGGACTGGCTTGCACTCAATATTACATTGTGTTCCTCTATACTTGTTACTTGACTCTATACATGATTCTATGCATATGTGCTTGATGAATGTGGATAATACTATGATGTTAACTTGGAGTAAGTGAAGCTAAGGGTGACCATGCAAGGCAAATTACCATTACGGGTGCACACGTAATTGCAATTCGCCGTGCATGAGAAGTCTGGCTAATCTTACCATGAGGTAACGATCATGAGTATTACTAGTTTGCTATTCTATACCCTAGGGTGTGCTAGGATCATAATCCTAGTGAGGCTTTATTAAGGGTAACATAACATTACTAACACCTACCATTACTTAAGTCCTGTCCTATTTAGAGCCTTCATGGTACTTCCAATCATGACATTGATCCTATCTTCCACGAAACATTCCTCCACTTAGCATTTCAGTAACTAAGGAGCTGATTGAATGCTTAGAATAAAAGTGGACTTCAAGAAATGTAGAGGAGTGATGATACTCTCTACACATTACATTATGTTATTCATTAGGATTATGCTAAGGGAAATTAGGATGTCATGTAAACGGTTTAAGTGTCATTCAAGGTATATCGTGGATGCGGTGGGAACGCTGCGGGGGACCCTATATATAAGCATCACCGATATACTAAGAATGTGCTTAAACTGGGTTACGTGACGATCTTGATGGACCAAAGCATGGGTTATCGGAACTTGATGAGTGGAATCATACATGTATCTCAGAAGTGACTAAAGCTTACATGTCTACATCTTTCTATGATTAGAAGATGCCGCCCCGAAGAGTCACAAGTGGTACCAACCAAGATGGTGAGACCCCACAAGGCAGAGGTAGGGGTAGATCACCAAGAGCAGGTGGCGCCCCAGCTGGCGACAACCAGGGAACTGAAAACCCTGATATAGCTGCTATGATCGCTCAGCAGCTAGCCGCACTGATTCCAACTATAGTGACTCAAGTGAGCGACACTCTTCGGAATCGTCAACTCCACAGGAGTAATGATACTAATGATCAGTATAACCAAGGAACAGAGAAACGGAAAGAGACTGGGGAAACAAGCCAGTCTGGCACCGGAAAGTCTGATAAGCGGGACAAAATGACCAGAAACTTTGTGGCCGTGACTCAAGGGAAGAGGGAATATGCTGGGCCGCACCCGAAATGTGATAGGTGCAACCTTCATCACCCCCAGCGATGCCATGTCGGGCGTGTGCGAACTGTAGGCGCCCGGGGCACCTGGCAGAGAGTGTAGAGTTGCATCAAACCTGGTGACACTCGCCAACACGGTTAACCCCGTCGGGAATGCTAGAGCTTGTTATGAGTGTGGAGGTCTGGGTCACTACCGAAACATGTGCCCCAGACTGAATAGGGCACCGGGTCAACAAGGGATTAACCAGCAGCAAGTGATAGCCATAGCTGGCAACCCAGGCCAAGGGAATCAAAGAAGTGCTGCCAGAGGACGTGCATTCGTTATCGGAGCAAATGACACCAGTCAGGACCCGAATGTTGATACAGGTACGTATTTGCTCAACCACCCCTTCGCATCCATACTATTTGATACTGGGGTAGACAATAGTTTCATATCTTCTGATTTTGCACACGTGCTTGCCTTGAACCCTAGTAGACTAGAAACTAGCTTTTCAGTAGAAATTGCCAACGGTAGAGTTGTACAAGCGGATGAGATTATTAGACAGTGTTCTATGGTATTGGAGAACCATGCCTTCGACATAGACATAATACCTTTCGAGTTGGGGAGCTTCAACATGATTGTGGGAATGGATTGGTGGTCGAAACACGGAGCCGAGATTGTTTGTCTGGAGAAAGTAATACGAACCCCCAAGCCAAACGAGGAGGTACTCAAGATTCACAGAGAACGACCGGGAAGAGCTCTAAAGCTTATCACTCGCATGAAGATGCGACGATGTTTACGAAAGCAGTGTTACGCATTTTGGGCCCGTGTAATAGAAAAGAAAGAAGAAGGCAACAAGTCGGTATATATTCCTGTAGTACGAGATTTTCCAGGAGTATTCCCTGATGACTTATCGGGATTTTCTCCTTCACTACAGGTGGAATTTCATATCGAGTTAGTTCCTGGAGCTACGCTGGTAGCAAAAGCACCGTATCAGTTAGTGCCGTCTGCAATACAAGGATTATCTAACCAATTACAGGAACTACTGGAGAAGGGTTTTATTCGACTGGGTCATTCGCCATGGGGAGCACCGGTCCTATTTGCTAAAAAGAAAGACGGGTCGTTCCGCATGTGCATCGATTTTCGCGAGTTGAACAAGTTGACTGTGAAGAATCGATGATTTATTTGAACAATTACAAGGAGCTTCGTATTTCTCCAAGATTGATCTCCGTTCTGGATGTCATCAACTGAGAGTTTTGAGGATGACATACGAAAACAGCATTCAGGACTCGTTATAGGCATTATGAGTTCTTAGTCATGCTGTTCGGACTGACTAATGAACCAGCCGTGTTCATGAACCTGATGAATCGAGTATGCAAACCTTATTTGGATAAGTTCGTGATCGTATTTGTAGACGATATACCTATCTACTCTCGATTGAAATAAGACCCTAAGGAAAATCTTCGGACCATACTGAGCCTATTGCAAGAAGAGAAGCTTTACGCCAAGTACTCGAAGGGCGAGTTTTGTCTTTGAAAAGTGAGGTTCTGGGTCAGGTGGTTAACAAAGTGGAATTCAGGTAGATTGCAAATTTCGCAAAGGTTGCCCAACCGTTAACCTTGATGACTCAGAAAGGCAAGAATTTTGATTGGAAGGAAAGAAAATATGATGGCTGACGCCCTAAGTTGTAAAGGGCGCGTGAAATCACGATGTGCTCGACTTTGGGATTGACTATTCAGACGAACTTGAAAGCTCAGATCCAACTTGCACAAAGGGAAGCATTGAGAGAAGAAAACCTCACGAGAAAAGAGTTCTAAGGGTTAGACAAACAGACGAATTGCAAGGATGATGGCATACAGTACTTCATGGATCGCATATGGGTACCCAAATGGAGAGATGTTCGTACCCTGATCATGGAGGAAGCGCACAAGACACGATATTCTGTTCATCCTGGTGCAGTATGTATCACGATCTTAAGGATCTATACTGGTGGCCAGGCATGAAGAGAGACATTGCTATGTAGGTAAGCCGATGCTTGACGTGCTCGAATGTTAGGGCTGGACATCAAAAACCATCGGGACTATTACAGCAACCTGAAATTCCCGAGTGAAATGGGAGAACATAACTATGGATTTCACTATCAAACTCCCTAGAACAAGTAGCGGGCACGACACGATATGGGTCGTGGTGGATCTAATGACAAAATCCGCTCACTTCTTGCCTATCCGAGAAGACTATAAAATGGATAAGCTGGCAAGGTTGTACATCAAAGAGGTCGTGACACGGCACGGGGTGCCAGTGTCAATCATATCCGACCGAGACAGTCGATTTACTTCACGCTTTTGGCAGACGTTACAGAAAGCGATGGGCACTCGATTAGACATGAGTACAGCCTATCACCCCCAGACAGACGGCCAAGGTGAACGAATGATACAAACGCTTGAGGACATGCTGAGGACATGTGTCATTGATTTTGGTGGCAGTTGGGATACTCATCTACCGCTGATCGAGTTTTCCTACAATAACAGTTACCATACTAGTATTGGGTGTGCACCGTTCGAAGCGTTGTATGGCCGAAAATGTAGATCACCAGTTTGTTGGGCTGAAGTTGGTGAAAGTCAGCTTACGGGCCCAGAGATCATTCAAGAAACCACCGATAAGATCTTCCAAATCAAAGACCGACTTAAAGCTGCTAGAGATCGCCAAAAGAGCTATGCCGACAACCGTCGGAAGCCGCTAGAGTTTAACGTTAGGGATCGAGTGTTACTTAAGGTCTCTCCTTGGAAAGGGATCATTCGGTTTGGAAAGAAAGGGAAGTTAGCCCCAAGATATGTTGGACCATTCGAGATTGTAGAAAGGATCGGTCCGGTGGCGTACCGATTACGGTTGCCACAAGAGTTAACAGTGTACATGATACCTTCCATGTATCGAACCTCAAGAAGTGTTTAGCTGACGAATCACTTCACGTACCTATTGAGGATATCAAGATTGATGAAAGCCTCCATTTTGTGGAGGAACCTATTGAGGTCATGGACCGAAAGGTCAAAAGGTTGAGGCGCAGCAAGATACCTATTGTTCGTGTGAGATGGAATTCCAAACGAGGGCCAGAGTTCACATGGGAACATGAAGATCAGATGAGACTCAAATATCCACATCTAGTCGAGGATGACACCCATAGGCCTAGCACCAGTTGAATTTCGGGACGAAATTCCCTCAACTGGGGGATACTGTGACATCCGTCACCAAAGGTCCGTCATTTAACGTGATCGATTAACCTTCGTTGTCAATCATTCCTTAATTTTATAAACCATCTACGTGGATACCATATTTGTTTTACTTATTTGTCCTTATATGCGTGTTATCGTTGCTTGACTTGTCGTTATCTTAAGACGTTTCTCCAAGATTTGCCCCGTTAACACTAAACACGTCATTTTTATATAAAAATAATTGTCACGAATAAAAATCAGTTTTAACTTATAAATAACATTAATAACATTTTATCATCAATAAAACAAGACTAATTAATAACGTTTTCAACCGAAACAAAATTTGGGAACCTGGGGGCAAAGTGCGGGGACTAAACTTGACAAATGGCCAAACTAGGCTGGGTATAAATACCCATTCCCAGCCTCTTCTTCATCTTCTCCTCCTCATTTCTTCTTCATCTCCACCATTTTCTCCATTTCTCTCCCGATCTTACACCAAAAATCGAACCGTTTGTTGCATTTTCATCGTCAAATCTTGAGCATCATCGTGAATACTCATTCCTAGCAGGTAGATAACCTCACTTACCTCGTTTTAGCCTGATTTAGCTGCTGCGTTTTAGGGTTTTCGGGTGCTCGGGTTCATCCGATCACATGAGGTCGTGTGGGCTTGCATGTCGTGTTTTTGAGTGTGCATCTTGTCTAGACAGGTTAGGATATGAGTTCTGGAGGTTCTGGGTGGGTAAAACTCATGTTCGGGCAGCCGAAGGCCGCCCTGCAACTTCCTGCAGTCGCGACCCCCGTCGACGCGAATGGGATTGTCGCGCGAATGGGGCATGCGACTGGGTGTGTGTGTGACTTGTGTCTGTGCGATTGGGTAAGTTGCGCGGTTGTGTCGCGCGGCTGTTGGTGGGTGCGAATGAATGTGTGTCGCGCGACCTAGTGGGGCGACTGGAGTTGTCGCGCGACAGAGACATGCGAAGGTGAAATGTGTGCGATTGTGTGAATCGCACGATCGGAGGCCTGTCGCGTGAAAGAAGGTCCAATCGCGCGAATGAAGCTGATTCGCGCGAAGGGACGTTGAGTCGCGTAACTGGCTGTTGGGTCGTGCAACTGGTGATGCATGGTACGACTGAAAGCTTAGTCGCACGAATGAAGGTTCAATCGTACGAAAGTTGCTAATTCGTATGACTGAAGGTCCACTCGTGCGAATGGAGTGTCAGTCGTGCGTCTGGTCTTGTCGTGTAAATAGAATCATTGTGTGGAGTTTTCCTGTGTGTTATGTGTGATGCGTGTATGTGTGGTTTCCCCTTTTGAGTGTCTGGTATTGACGAGGTAACATCAGAAATAATGTCATTGCTCGAATGTCATAGCAATGACGGCTATCTTTAAATGCTTGGACCTACATAAGGTCTGAGGTATGTGTGTCTGCTTGTGTGTATACTACCCACGACCGAACCGGAACTACCCGAATCTTGAACATCATCTCATGCTTTATGATCATTACTAATGCTTATCAGTAACTATCAATAGGTGTTTAACGGTTCCTAGCATCTTATCCCAGGAAATCTTACATCGATTGTGCTTATCATCTGTTCTGTGAGTTTCGTGGCCCTTTTTACTCTTATAAAACCTTTTTAAATATTTTCAACTTGGGGGAAAAGAATGCTCACCTACTTAACTTGTTTTCAAGCACATCCCTTGGTGGAAGGCTGCTACTTCTATGAGTATCTTACCTTGTTTGTCATGTTGATTGATGCTAAGGATAGACGGATGTCACGTAACTGGTTTAGGCATTGTTCTAGGTGTATCGCTGATGTGGTGGGAACGTTGCGGGGAACCCTATATATAAGCATCCTTGGTATACCAAGAATGTGCTTAAACCGGGCTACGTGATGATCTCGATTGACTGAGGCCTGGATTGTTAGAACTTGAAACTACACTATGTTACCCCTTACATGTTACTTGGTGGCCATACATTACTATGTGCTATTACTTGATGCTATGTGTTGTGTGATATTACCTGTAAATTGGCTGTGTGGGACTTCTGTGTGGAACTTCTGTGTGGGAGTTCTGTGTGGGACCTCTGTGTGGATCTTTCAGTACAACCATTAATTCCAGAAATGGGACCTAAGGACTGGTTTTGTTGTAACATATACGTATGCGCTATGTGGATCTTGCTACATCATGTGAAACTCATGGAATGCTTACTACTTGTTGGATGCCTTTGACCTTGGATGCTCTCGGTTGTGTCGTTCTTCTGTGTGGTTCCTCTGTGTGGTTCTTCTAAGCCGATCATCCACTATAACCATTAATCCCGGTAATTTGGGACCTAAGGATTGGTTTGGTTGTAACCTAAACGTATGCGCTGTGTGGATCTTGCTACGTCACCTTAAACCTATTGTTATATGGAAAACCTTTTTATATATAACCATTAATCCCGGTAATAGGACCTAAGGATTGGTTTGGTTATAAACTATACGTATGCGCTGTGTGGATCTTGCTACGTCATTTATGAACTATTTACGCTTTGGAAATGCTATCTTTACAGCCATCACTTCCCGGGTGGAACTGATGAATAGGCTTGGCTGTAGCTATTTATAACAAGTAAAACCGCCTATACATAAGTGTAGTCGCGGTAACTTTTATTAAACTTACTCACTGTTTTCATCTTAACATCTCTTATTACTTAAAACCTGCGAAGCTCACCAACAATTATGTTGACCGTTTTTGAGCATTTCTTTTCAGGTGATCAAGGTAATTGAAGTTCTAGGAGTGCTGCCTTTTAGTGGAGACCCTAGGATGCATTTTTGAGACTGAACATACATTTTGTACATTGTTGCAGTCCACTAAACAATTAACATTCTTTTGAACACTTGTTCCCGAGTTGTGGGAATTTACATTACAAGTTATCCTTAATGCTTATGTGAACATTATGTTGTGCTTATGGCTATGCTGTCGTGATCTTTGACAATACACGACACAAGTCTCCAATTGTGTTCGGGTGTCGTCATGACACGCTTGTCATCATATTATTATTGCTACTCTATTGCATACCATGTATTATGACGATCCCGTCTCGATTGCATTCCCCGTGTTTCCGCTATCAGCGGGGGGTGTGACATACATCTTCTGAAGCACTCGAGATTAGAGAATTGGAAAAGTTGTTCAAATATCTTTAGAAAGGATGCACTGAAAAAGGGGGAGCATATAAATAGGTGGAGCTTATGAGATGAATAATCTTTCTTATCAGATTTAGAAAACTTCAATTTGAAGATCTTTCTATAGTTGACTTCTCGGGGCTGAATTCGTATGAAGATGTTGATAATGATAGACTAAGGGGGAGTATTGTTGGAGCTGTTCAAAATAGTCTATATTATCAACATAGTCAAAGTCAACAAAGTCAACGTCTCAGTCAAAGTCAATAGAAATGTCAAACGTCAAGTTCGAGACGAAGAACGGAGTGAAGATATTGAAGATATATTATGTTTGAGACTTTATTGTATTAAATATATTTTGTGTGAACAAAATATATTTTACCTTGTTTTAGTCTTGTTTTAGTAAAGTTTAATAGTCTAGGGGCGAAATGTAAGTAGTGAAAGTTAGTCTAGACTATAAATAGGCTAATTGTAATTAGCATTGGTTAATGGTTGAATGACCAATTGATTAAGGGATTTACTTGTAAAAATATCATTTGCAATCTAATTGAAGATCAAAGGGGTTTTGATTGTGATTATCATATTTTGATAAAATTCTTCATGATTTGATTCAAGTTTGTATATCCTGGAGCAACAAGGACCACGTTAGGTTGAGATTTACTGCTTAGGTTAAAGCCTAGTAATGTAGGTAAATCTTTTGTGTTCTTTTCGATATACGATTTCTAAAAACATAGTTTAATGTAAGAAGAGAGTTGATCAAGTTCTTTCCAACATACCATTAATTTTAGAAAACCATAACAATTATTATAGATTTCTCAGACTAATAAAAGGGAATCCGTAAATGATCAAAAAGTTAAGGTGATATGATTTCTAATAACCATCTCCAGTTAATTAGCCATAGATTTATTATGAATAAAAGTTGATCATTCGTTTTTCAACCGTGTACGATAATCACAATTACAAATCTTTATAACTTCCCATTCAAATGTAGGTGCTACCCATCGAAAGTTTTCCCAAGACCACCATAACATTAACATAATATAAATCACACTATTAGTTCATCACAAATTACATAAGGTTTCACTAAATTAGGATAACAAATGAAGTTTAGCTCATAATGAGCTTGAACCTAACAACAAAGATAGAAGATCGTAATGAAATCATCGATAAATTAGAAAAATCAAACCGGTGATTCACTATGGATGATGTTAAACGATCCCGAGCTTCTTCTAAATGTTGAATGGACATTTTGTTAAAATGAAATGATCTAACTAGAAATGTCGAGATTGTGTTTCAGATTTTTGCTACAAGTGATGGCCGATTATCAGTTGAGTAGTGTACCAAACCAGAGAACCTGTTCTTCAACTTTGTAGAAGATACAGAGCTAGGAATCCTCCTCCTACATCTTCTGAAGCACTCGAGATTAGAGAATTGGAAAAGTTGTTCCAATATCTTTAGAAAGGATGCACTGAAAAAGGGGGAGCATATAAATAGGGGGAGCTTATGAGATGAATAATCTTTCTTATCAGATTCAGAAAACTTCAATTTGAAGATCTTTCTATAGTTGACTTCTCGAGGCTAAATTCGTATGAAGATGTTGATAATGATAGACTAAGGGGAGTATTGTTGGAGCTGTACAAGATAGTCTATATTATCAACATAGTCAAAGTCAACAAAGTCAACGTCTTAGTCAAAGTCAACAGAAAAGTCAAACGTCAAGTTCGAGACGAAGAACAGAGTGAAGATATTGAAGATATATTATGTTTGAGACTTTATTGTATTAAATATATTTTGTGTGAACAAAATATATTTTACCTTGTTTTAGTCTTGTTTAGTAAAGTTTAATAGTCTAGGGGCTAAATGTAAGTAGTGAAAGTTAGTCTAGACTATAAATAGCCTAATTGTTATTAGCATTGGTTAATGGTTGAATGACCAATTGATTGAGGGATTTACTTGTAAAAATATCATTTGCTATCTAATTGAAGATCAAAGGGGTTTTGATTGTGATTATCATATTTTGATATAATTATTCATGATTTGATTCAAGTTTGTTTATCCTGGAGCAACAAGGACCACGTTAGGTTGAGATTTACTGCTTAGGTCAAAGCTCTAGTAATGTAGGTAAATCTTTTGTGTTCTTTTCGACATACGATTTCTGAAAACATAGTTTAATGTAAGAAGAGAGTTGATCAAGTTCTTTCCAACATACCATTAATTTTAGAAAACCATAACAATTATTATAGATTTCTCAGACTAATAAAAGGGAACCCGTAAATGATCAAAAGTTAAGGTGATATGATTTCTAATAACCATCTCTAGTTAATTAGCCATAGATTTGTTATGAATAAAAGTTGATCATTCGTTTTTCAACCGTGTACGACTATCACAATTACAAATCTTTATAACTTCCCATTCAAATGTAGGTGCTACCCATCGAAAGTTTTCCCAAGACCACCATAACATTAACATAATATAAATCACACTATTAGTTCATCACAAATTACATAAGGTTTCACTAAATTAGGATAACAAATGAACTTTAGCTCATAATGAGCTTGAACCTAACAACAAAGATAGAAGATAGTAATGAAATCATCGATAAATTAGAACAATCAAACCGGTGATTCACTATGGATGATGTTAAACGATCCCGAGCTTCTTCTAAGTGTTAAATGGACGTTTTGTTAAAATGAAATGATCTAATTAGAAATGTCAAGATTGTGTTTCAGATTTTTGCTACAAGTGATGGCCGATTATTAGTTGAGCAGTGTACCAAACCAGAGAACCTGTTCTTCAAGTTTGTAGAAGATACAGAGCTAGGAATCCTCCTCCTACATCTTCTGAAGCACTCGAGATTAGAGAATTGGAAAAGTTGTTCCAATATCTTTAGAAAGGATGCACTGAAAAAGGGGGAGCACATAAATAGGGGGAGCTTATGAGATGAATAATCTTTCTTATCAGATTCAGAAAACTTTAATTTGAAGATCTTTCTATAGTTGACTTCTCGGGGCTGAATTCGTATGAAGACGTTGATAATGATAGACTAAGGGGGAGTATTGTTGGAGCTGTACAAGATAGTCTATATTCTCAACATAGTCAAAGTCAACGTCTCAGTCAAAGTCAACAGAAGAGTCAAACGTCAAGTTCGAGACGAAGAACAGAGTGAAGATATTGAAGATATATTATGTTTGAGACTTTATTGTATTAAATATATTTTGTGTGAACAAAATATATTTTACCTTGTTTTAGTCTTGTTTTAGTAAAGTTTAATAGTCTAGGGGGCTAAATGTAAATAGTGAAAGTTAGTCTAGACTATAAATAGCCTAATTGTAATTAGCATTGGTTAATGGTTGAATGACCAATTGATTGAGAGATTTAATTGTAAAAATATCATTTGCAATCTAATTGAAGATCAAAGGGGTTTTGATTGTGATTATCATATTTTGATATAATTCTTCATGATTTGATTCAAGTTTGTTTATCCTGGAGCAACAAGGACCACGTTAGGTTGAGATTTACTGCTTAGGTCAAAGCCCTAATAATGTAGGTAAATCTTTTGTGTTCTTTTCGACATACGATTTCTGAAAACATAGTTTAATGTAAGAAGAGAGTTGATCAAGTTCTTTCCAACATACCATTAATTTTAGAAAACCATAACAATTATTATAGATTTCTCAGACTAATAAAAGGGAACCCGTAAATGATCAAAAAGTTAAGGTGATATGATTTCTAATAACCATCTCTAGTTAATTAGCCATAGATTTGTTATGAATAAAAGTTGATCATTCGTTTTTCAACCGTGTATGACAATCACAATTACAAATCTTTATAACTTCCCATTCAAATGTAGGTGCTACCCATCAAAAGTTTTCCCAAGACCACCATAACATTAACATAATAAAAATCACACTATTAGTTCATCACAAATTACATAAGGTTTCACTAAATTAGGATAACAAATGAAGTTTAGCTCATAATGAGCTTGAACCTAACAACAAAGATAGAAGATAGTAATGAAATCATCAATAAATTAGAACTATCAAACCGGTGATTCACTATGGATGATGTTAAACGATCTCGAGCTTCTTCCAAGTGTTGAATGGACCTCCAAAACCTTCTAAGGACCCCCAATCGCTGGGTTCCCGAGAGGGAACACCAGCACTTCACCTCCCAAAAGCTTCTATCAAAGTTGCAAATAAAGTCCTATTTATAGGCTTTCTGGAGTGTTTAAGCACGGCCCTGTGCCTAAAAGGCACGGCCCCGTGATAGTACAATGTATGTAAAAGTTGGTCGGCTCGCACGCTCAGATGTTGTCGGGCACGACCCCATGTTCAATAGGGCACGGCTCCGTGTTTGTGGTGGGGCAAGGCCCCATGCCTTATGGGGCATGGCCCCGTGTTCACTTTTAGGGGACAGTACTTTTTGTCCTGTCAGATGTCCAAACATGGGGGTGTGCCAAATTAGCACGGGGGTGTGTTTCAGGCAAGGCATGGGGGCGTGCTTAATGAGGCACGACCCCATGATTGGAATTGAAAGCTTGGATTTATTCAATTTCTTGTTAAATATGCTTCTTTTGTCCATCTTGCCCTTTACAACATCTGAAAACACAATTAAACGATTTTAAGTACATAATCATCATTTTACGGAAGATATTAAGGAACAATTGATGTGCTTTTGATAGTATTTTGTATAATTTGGAGCACATCAAATACCCACAGTGGAAACAGCGGTTTGAAATCTATCTGAATGGAGTTGACCCCAATCTGTGGACGTCTATTGAGACTGGTTATGTGGTACCAGTCAGTGCTAATGGGGTAAAGCTGACTTTGGAAGGAATGAGTGACTCCCAGAAGAATATGCATAATGCTGAAAAGAAAGCATATGCCTTGTTGACTCAGTCTATACCTAACGACATATTTCATCAGTTTTCTGAGAACAAGTAGTCAAAGAAATTATGGGAGGCCTTGGAAAGAGATACAAAGGCAATGCAACTCTGAAAGCACTGAAGGCAAAAGCTCTTAAAAAGGAATTCAACAATTTCTCACCAATTGGAAAAGAGAGCTTGGATGATATCATTGATAGATTCTATCATCTAATGAGTGAGTTGCACACTCATGGCATGACCACATCCATGGAAGATAAAGTCTCTAGCTTTGCTGATGGTCTGCCAGACAAATGGGATCCATTTGTGTCTAATTTGAGACAAAACGGCATTCTTGCCACTTTAGACATAAATGATTTCATTATGAAGTTAAGGGAGGAAGAGCTGCGTCAAAAATACAAGTCAAAGAAAGGATCCTATGCTCAGAATCCTGCACTATACAACTCAGTTCCAACTCCTACTACTTCAGGCGCACCACTTCAAACGGCGTTTATGTCTAACTCTTCTGCACCTTCCCAAAGCAGCCCATCAGGAACCGAAATGTCAGGGTCAACTAGCACCCAATACATTGTTCCTGAGGCAAATACTACCAAGTTAAAGACCAAGAATCTCGGAAATGTCAGCGTGGAAGTTGCTAAAGAACATATGGACCTTATTGCTGCTGTTGTTCAATCTTTTGATGGGTTAGTTGCTGGTAAGATTGGGAACTGTCATCTTGCTGACAAAGATTACGAGCAAGTTGATGAAACTGAGCTGGAACGGATGGATATTATGTGGGCATTGGCTAGTGCTGTTAGAAGAGCCAAAAAGTTTGTTAAGAAGACGGGGCAAAACCTGGTTGCAACTAAAGACACTACATTTAGATTCGACAAAACCTAGGTCACGTGCTTCAATTGTGGAGAGAAAGGGCACTTCAAATGTGAGTGTGTAAAGCCAAAGAAGACTGGGAATGGAAATCCTTTTCCCACATCGAATCGTCAAGATAAGGAAAGGTTGGAGCAACGTCAAGTAAAGATTCTAAGGCTTTGGTTGCATAAGGTTATGAAGGACAAGACTTGTCCTTCCGATTCGTATCCGAGGGTGAATCAAATGTTGCATTAGTTGACACCTTGGATGATGGATCTGCAAATGAGGGAGACATCATAGCTGATCATGCTAGTTCAGATATCAAAGAAGCTAGGGATGTCGTTGATCATTTAGTTGAAGAAGAGCTAAGTGCTTCAAACTCAGATTCCCCAGTCACTGAAGAGTCTGACATTGCATTAATGGTTGATTCGTCTGGTACTTCACAGGTATATTCTAAAGACGAATTATTTGATAGACATACTTATGCTGAATGTGAAAAATTTAGAGAAAGCGTTGATTTAAAATTTGCTAGATTATTAGAACACAATGATAATCTAGTCAATGATTTACAACTCTGCACTGAAGCAAATCATGTGTTAAAACAAAATGAGTGCAGCTTCAAAGAAAAGAGAGAACTGTTAGCGAAACAAATAAGGGAAACCAAGGTTGTTGCTTTAAATAAATCAAATGATATTAAGTTCTATTTAAACTCTTTAGAAGAAACCAAAAAGGAGAAAGCAGTTTTGCAAGTAGAAGTTGAATCTTTAAAACAAAAACTACACAGTTTGGGTAGTCCTTCACATATAGTTCAAAACTTTGTAAAAGACCGAAATGGCGGGGAAGGTCTGGGTTATAAAGTAGTACCGCCACCACATGCTATCCTTTTAAACACTAAATGTAGACCAATCAATAATAACCCGGTAAAGGATCACGTGGTGTCTACTCCTCTGGTCAGTGATCCAGATTCTACGGGTAAACTTGTGAAGTCTGTTACTGAATAGAAGAATACTACTTTGGGATCAAAAGATAAGATACCTGTTGAAGACTTGACTGATAAAATTGAAAAAGTTAACTTAGGGTCGGGTTCAAAAACGTCTATTTCAGAAGCTAAACAATCTAAGTTAACAAACCCTAAACCACTAAGTCATCAAAATCAAAATAAAATGAAACTACCCAGCCCCCGACCAAACTCAACCCCACATCAACGCTTTTCTCATACTGTTGAAGGGAGATCCTACTACAGTTATGGAAAACGAGGACACATCTCTCCAAATTGTCCTTACTATCAGACACCTAAAAATAAAATTGAACTTTTTGATGATGGAAAACCAAGATTTTCTAAAATCAGATCTAATACTCCTCCAAAGCACCAAAGTCAACATAGACATGCTAAAAGCGAAGCTGTGCCACCTAAGTTTAAATCTAGGATTTTTAGTGAACCTAAAGTTCAAACCATAAGCATGTTGTCTATTTACCACAAACAGGCCTTACACAGAACTGGTTTATGGAAGGAAAAATCAAATAATGTGTCTGATAGTGAAGACAAGGAAAAGAAAGATGTGCCCTCAGCCTTTGAAGGTCAGTGGGTTGAGTTCATGATGTGTGATACCTCTAGGATACCCAAGCCAGTTAAGGCTTGGGTCCAAAACCTGAACTAATCATTTCCATTGTATGTGCAGGGTGTGTGCTACAGCGCTATCACTAATACCTGGATTATTGATAGTGGGGTGTCCAGGAACATGACCGGGAATTCGTCCCTCCTTTTCAACGTCAAGCAAATTAAAGGGGGACACGTATCATTTGTTGGGAATAAAGGAGGTTACATCACCATGAAAGGCAAAGTAGGAAACAAGAAAGTTAAGTTTGATAAGGTCAGCTATGTTCAACAACTACAGAACAACTTGCTTTCTGTCTGTCAAATCTATGATAAGGGGTTTAAGGTTGTGTTTGACAACATAAGGTGCTACATACTGAAGAAGGAGTATGTCATCCGTCATAAGTTGAAAGCAATTGATGATGTATAAGTGGTGACGGTGCCCACTTATACACCTCCCCAGCCAATTAGCCTAGGGGGAGCCCAGATTGCTAAGGGCTCGAGGCTAAAGAGAATGGCCCAGCCCCACGACAAGAAGGGCAAGAGACGGAGGATCGTCCTGACTACCACCTCCATTACCACAGCTACTACAGCCACCACTACCACCACTCCTACTACCACCACACCTACCTCCACAGCCACCACTACTGCTACCTCCATAGCTACCACTACTGCCACCACCACAACCACCATTATTCTGACCACCACAACTACCATACCCACATCTATTCCACCACCATTCACCTTCATTCCTACTCCCACATACACCACATCCACCACCACACCTACCATACCCTAAACTGGCCCTTCCACATCATCGATACCTCCACGGGGATCTCCTCTGCCCACTGTTGGGTTAGAGGAGTAGCTGGCTAGCCTCAACCATCTGGTGCTCAAACTGCTCGTAACCGATGACATACAAGATAAGCAGATGAACCAGTTGATGGCAGTCAATGTTGCTCAGGGCAAGCAAATAGCTCTGCTGACTGAGAGATACGCAACTCAGAGCCAACAGATCGCTCATTTGATAGAGAGAGATGCTTCTCATGAGAGAGCCTTAGCCAGAGCTCATCGTGCCTTCACTACACAGAATGAGCAGCTGATGGCTTCGGTGAAGAGGATTGAGGAGGTTGAGAAGAAGAACAAGAAACTTATCTTAGACTTAAAGGGACGAAGGGTGAGCCCTTGAAGATAAAGGGTGATGGAGATGATGGAGATGATGATGATAACGCTTCATCTGATAATGAATCTGATGATGATGATGATGATGAGGGTGAGGCGGAAGGTAGTGGGAAGGACAAATAAGGAGGAGATGATGATGAGCATGGGATGAAAGTGACGCATCTGCATCATCCTCAAATCCATCTACTTGGGAGAGGCGAACAAAGCGCAATCAAGATCAGCGACCCTCTTCCTCAGCTCCTCAATCTGAAGAATCGAGTGATCAAGGCAAAAGTAATGATTAAATGTCTTTGTTTTTGAAAACTTTTGTACTTGAGTTATGTATTACACTAATGTAATTAATGTTTATTAATGTTTAATTATCTTGATTACTGATTTGTGTGTGATTGTGTTTTGAATGTTTAATCAAACAGATGAAGCTCAACAGACAGACGACTATGATGTCGCCCCCCTTTAGCAAATCAAGACTCAGCTAACCATGATTCTTGATTTGCAAGGGATCGTTCGAAGATCTGTGAGCTACACCCCTGAAGAGGGAGAAATCATTCATGAGCCGACATGTTTCGATTCAACCCTAATGAGCTAGTCAAGCATGCTCCAAGGGTTGATGTTGTCAGTGATGAAAAGCTGCAAGATGTGGATGAGATTGACATTGAGGACATCATTGAAGAAGAGTATCCTCAGTACACTGACCAACAAGGAAATGTTATCCCCGACTTGTGTGAAACATTTGGCAGTGCTATATTTGAGAAACTCGATGAGATCGAAAGGGAAAAAGAGAAAGAGGAAGGGAAAGCCCAAGCTACGGACGCTGATGTTGATACTAAGAAGGCTGAGTAGGCAGTGTGCTTAGCTGAGATGAGAGCCCAACTAGAACCTCCAAAGTCAAATGCCTACACCAAACTATCAGTTGGGCATATTTTAGTGAAGAATCATCAGAAGGTGTCATGCAAATTTATCAGTTGGGCATATTTTGATGACTTGGATATGTATGCAGTGAAGAGGGAGAAGGGGATTGAGCACTTCAGATATCCTCATGATCTGAAGACTCTTCTCGATTTTGAGCTAGGCTTGCTTGTTTAGATCTTTTGTACGCCAACCCTAGAAAGATGCCGAGTTGGTTTGAGATGGCGCTCAAGAAGGAATACCACAGCAGATAGGTCAACTTCAGACCTCAACAGCCTAAACGGTTCATACATAAGACCAAAGTTGATCCTAACACTAGAAAGTCTAAAGTAGTGCTGAAGTGGAGTCCTCCGCGCACAATGTCAAATATCCCTCTACGGGAAATGTCTTAGGACTTTACTCCACACTTCAAGTGGTGGTATTATGACTAGTGAACGGGTGAAGCGGTCATAGTTTTGCATAAGGAAGGAAAGATAGAGACTATCCGGGTATTTGACCCTATGTGGCTCACGAACTTGTCTGCAAATGATGTATACACTCTCTACAAGTGGCCACTATTCTATGACACGCAGGACATTGTACAAGAGCTACAGTTTCAACATGTCATAAGACTCTATTTTGCATTCAAGATACATGCAGGAGTTACAAGAGAAGAGAAGTACAAGAAGTTCCAAGAACATGTGAAGAATGTTAGACATTAGGCTAAACTAGGTCCAAAGGGGAGTTTGTTGATACATCTTGATGTACCTAGTTTTTGTTCTCAAATGTAAAAGTCTTTCATGTCTTACACTTATGTAATACAATATAATGTAATGATTGAATGATATATGAAATGCATTGTGATATTTATATGTGATTGATTATGTCATGTTATCTTTATATTGAATGTAATTCACATATATGAACTTAATATATAGGTTTGATGTTGTTTTACATAGTTCTAAGTCAATAAGAACTTAGAAATGTGTTTAACATAGTCATATGGACATCATGCTAATGGACCATACTTATGGCCCATACGCATGAATGAACCATACTTATGGACCAGTCACACAATTAAACCAGGTGAGTAGATCAGTCGTATGATTAAGACATAAGATTGGTTCAGTCGCACGACTGAACATTCACTTGTGCGTATGAGTCAACCGCATGATTCAGTCGCACGACTGAACCATGCTAATGGTTCAGTCGTACGAATGAACCATGCTAATGGTTCAGTCGTACGAATGAACACTGATAACCTATAAATACCACATAATTCTAGGAAAAATATAACACTTCATAATACTTCGTATACTTTCGTATCCTAGCCGTCCAAAGCGTCCCAAGTCGTAAATCCAAGTTCATAGTTTGTTCCTCATCGATTTTAATCTGTTCTTAACGTTTGTTACATCGTTAGATCAATCAGGTTGTTCGTTCTCACTAATTGGATTGCCAATCAAATAGAATTCCGCGCTATTTGATCTGGTTTCACGCAGAATCCGTTAGTACTCCGTACGTACATGGTCCTGTTAGATCGCTGGATCGGTAAACATCCTAGCACGTTCTTGACGGAAGGATAAAAACCAAAAGATAAACAAAAGTATGAACGATAATCGAATGATTTTATTTATAAAACATAACGATTTTAAGCTCGTTACAACTTAAGAATCAAGACTTTTGGCAAGGGGAGATCGAGCATGATCTCCCCTCTCATCCGGCAGCGCCTGGGCGCCGGGCACACTATCAAAACCCTTAGGTTTCTACACATTGAAACTGGTATATATAGGCCTTGGCCCATATCAGATGTGACTGGGCCCATTCGTGCGATTGGACCATGCATATCGTTCAATAATACGACTGGACCATGCGTATGGTTTAATCGTACGACTGGACCATTCTTATGGTTCAGTCTTATGCATTCCCTAATCGCATCTCTCAGTCGCACGACTGGTCCATTATCATGGCTCAATCATACGACTGAGTCTCATTCGCATATGCTCCTGCGAATGACCCAGTTTCATGTGTTTACAGGTGTATAACATGAAGCCTAGACTATTCGTCAAGCGACGGACACACTATATATGACTATATATGCTCCAACAAATTCCCCCTTGGATGTTGCTTGCGAATAGTAGATAACACCTCTTACAATCTTCAGTCAATCTTTGCTCTAGTTTCCAATAGAATCAAACGAACAACCATATTAGCCAACATTGCCGATCCGTCAGGTTACTACAATATCCCTGAAAATGAATTTAGGCACAATAGCTTTCGTTTACTTTGCAGAACACCATCATAGCAGTAAGATTCCCCAAATGACTGATTTTTCCAGATAATGACATGAACAGTTTTCCATTGCTTCAATCTTCACACAAGTTATCCTGATTAACATTAACGACTGTAGATATTCCCCCTCACATTCAGCATATCCCAATATATAAACGTTGTGCTCTCCTGGCATCTTCATACGGTGTATTGGGCAAAAGGTTGAAGGTTCCAATCCACAGCTGACAATATCAAACAAATCAGCATGCACGTAGATTCATTATCAGAAACATGCTCACATCATCATCTTTCTGATTGCATCTCAACTATGATAATCATGGATTCCCTCCACTAAGAAGAATCCTCTCTGTGCGGAAATAAATATTACTTGGTTGGCCCATAAATAGTCAGATGCTCCTGACTACCCCACAAAATCAGCACCGGCTGCTGACATCTTCTCTTCTCTCTTTCGTGTTCTAACAACATTCACCGATTCTGGAAGTCCAACGAATAATGGGGTATCCCTCGAACTTGTTTGACATAAGAAACTCAGGGTGAATGTGCTTTGCTCATCCTCAAGTCTTGCACAGACTCTCCAGAAGAATCTTCACTATTGACCCGAAAATGAACCGAAAATGACCCGATAATTTTCCCGAAAAATTTTATTTTACCAAACTTTTTCAGAAGGCTTCCCGACTGATAAAAATGGTTTAGGGAAAAATTCGTGCAAGAAGCTGTTCCAGACTCCTTTTTTTTGGTCTGGAACGCCTTTCATTCGTATGACATGGAGTACACTGATCACAATCGTGTGAATGAATTATACGAATGATATCTTCGTGCGACTGAACATAAGACTGGACATAAGACTGGTCCATTCGCATGACTCACATAAGACTGGTCCAGTCGCATGGTCCAGTCGCACGACCGGTCCATTCGTATGGTCCAGTCGTACGAATGGTCCATTAGCATGGTCCAGTCACATGAACGGGTCTGTACGCAGATTTTCAGATCTGCAGCCGCCAAGGCTGCCAAAAACCCTAATCCGACAAATTTTACATGATTCGAACCAAAATAGACATCATCAGATTCGCAAGGGTGATCAGAACGTGGTTTCGACTTCGATTTTAACATAGAAACAACACACGCCATGAGATCTGAGCAAAACATGAAGAACACGAAGAACACGAAGTGTGTTTAACGTCAAAGAACCTGAAATAGATCCAGAGATCAAGAGCTCGGGTTGCTAGAATGATTGTTAGATCATTCTAGCAGTAACCGGCTCTGATACCAATTGTTAGATTGCTAGATCGGTAAACATCCGAGCACGTTCTTGACGGAAGGATAAAAACCAAAAGATAAACAAAGTATGAACAATAATCAAATGATTTTATTGATAAAACATAACGATTTTAAGCTTGTTACAACTTAAGAATCAAGACTTTTGGCAAGGGGAGATCGAGCATGATCTCCCCTCTCATCCGGCAGCACCTGGGCGTCGGGCACACTATCAAAACCCTTAGGTTTCTACACATTGAAACTGGTATATATAGGCCTCGGCCCATATCAGATGCGACTGGGCCCATTCGTGCGATTGGACCATGCGTATGGTTCAATCATACGACTGGACCATGCGTATGGTTCAATCGTACGACTGGACCATGCGTATGGTTCAATCGTACGACTGGACCATTCTTATGGTTCAGTCTTACGAATTCTCCAATCGCATCTCTTAGTCGCATGACTGGTCCAAAATCATGGCTCAGTCGTACGACTGAGTCTCATTCGCATATGCTCCTGCGAATGACCCAGTTTCATGTGTTTACAAGGTGTATAACATTAAGCCTAGACTATTCTCAAGCGACGGACACACTATATATGACTATATATGCTCCAACAGGTCCTAACAGGAAGCCCAAAGATACAAACACCGTAAGAATGACCATCAGATAATGAATACAACTCCTGATTGGCTAATCGATTTTAAACTATATAAACAAGCTCATAAGATATACACTAGAAACATATTCAATGATGTACAAGAGGAGATACAATTGGCTGTTCACCATACCACATGTACAAAAGCTAATCAAGTTAATGATTTTTTTAAATTTTCTATAAAGGATTTAGACTATGAAGTATCTCCCTTGAAAGAGGTACATCCTTTATTTTATCTTATAGATTGTTCATTTATATATTTTTTTCAACTATTGTGTTGTTTATTAATAAAATTCATTTTGTTGGTACACATGTCCCCAGTTCTAGTCTAGTGAGCTTCAATGTAATAGAACTTCTTCTTTTAACACATATGTAACGTTTGATCATTATAATGAGAATCTCATCTATTTATGTTATTGGTTGTTTACACGTTATATCTATTCATATCAATTGTTAGTACACGCATATATGACAATGTTATATAAGTTTACAGTTGTTAGACATAGGTTTGAACCATCAAAGGTTCAAGAATGTGTTTAACTAAGTAATCTGATTCAGTCGCACGACTGGACCATACGAATGGGCCAATCGCACGACTGAACCAGGTGATTAAGTCAATCGTACGATTGAGTCATAAGACTGACTCAGTCGTCCGAATGAACCAATCATATGATTCAGTCGCACGACTGAGCCAGTCGCTTGGCTCAGTCGTACGAATGATAGCTGTAACCTATAAATACCACTTAATTCGTAGAAAAACATAACACTTCGAATACTTGTAACCCTAATCGACCCAGAGCGTCCTGTTCATCCATTACAAGTTCATAGAACATCTGAGATCATTCCTAGTCCATTCTTAACATTTTCTAATCGTTAGGTTTGATCTTGATTACGTTCTCCCTGATTGGATCACCAATCAAATAGGATTCCGCACTATTTGATCCGGTATAACGAAGAATCAGTTAGTACTCCGTACGTACACGGTCCTAACAAGTGGTATCAGAGCCATAGGCTCTTGATTCTTCGTGGATTCAATCAAGTTTTTGGTAAAGTCAACGTTTTACGCAAAAAGATCCAATCTTTCTGCTAAAAAATCAAGTTTTTACGTGTGCATGTTCTGCAAAATCAATATTTTTCGACTTACATCCGTCTAGGGTGTCAAAACTTGCGTTTTAGGTCAAAAGTTGCGAAAAACCTTGATTTCAGCAGTCTCAGTCGCACGATTATCTCAATCGTACGACTGAAGACCAGTCGCCTATTCATTCGCCCGATTGAGTCAGTCGCCTAGTCTAATCGACTGATTGAGTCAGTCGCCCAGTTCAGTCGCCCAGTTCAGTCGCCCAGTTGAGTTAGTCGGTCTGTTCAGTCACCCAAGTGTCTTAGTCGCCTGTTCAATCGCACGGTTGAGGTCAATCGCATACTGTTAGTGTCAATCGCCTCCTAGTCATACTTCCCAATCGCATTAACAGTTTTTCTGTTCTCAAGTTTAAGTTAACATTCATTATGGACTCCGAAAATTTCGCGTTCTCAGCAGGGAAAGACTCAAGGATCCAGAACTTACTGCTACTGGAAAATGAGATTGGTAACCACAATAAGCCACCTAAGCTTCTATCTATTGATGAGTTCCCGCAGTGGAAGCAGAGGTTTGAGATTCATCTCAATAGCGTGGATACTAATCTTTGGAACGCTATTGAAACTGGTTACACCATGCCAGTTGGTGCTGATGGTATACCCTTAACGTTGAGTGGACTGACTGATGCTCAAAAGATTGCCTACAATGCTGAAAAGAAAGCTTACGCGATGCTCACCCAGTCTATTCCTAAAGAGATCTTCCATCAGTATTCTGATCATAAACAAAGTAAGAAATTCTGGAAAGCTCTCGAGAAAAGATATGAAGGGAGCTCAACTCTGAAGTCTTTGAAGGACAAAGCACTTAAGAAAGAATTTGATAATTTTTCTGCTATTGGGAATGAAAGTTTGGACGACATAATTGACCGCTTCTATCATCTTATGAGTGAACTTCACACTCATGGGGTAACCACGTCTAAAGAAGAAAAGGTCTCCAGTTTGGCTGATTGACTTCCAGAAAAGTGGGATTCGTTTATTTCCACCTTGAGACACAATTAAGTTCTTGAGACATTGGATATAAATGACTTTATCCTGAAACTACGAGAGGAAGAAGTCAGACACAAGTACAAGGCAAAGAAGGGTTCTTATGCTCAGGATCCTACACTCTACAATGTTACTCCTTCTTCTAATTCTACTTCCAAAATTTCCAGTGCTCCTCTGCAAACTACTTTTGTGTCAAATGCATCACCATCTACTGATCAAGGCTCATCATCTCCTAGTGAGTCACATGGTGCATCTGGGGCTCTACAAAGTTCAACAGTTACTCAATCTACAAAGTTGATGAGTGAAAATCTAGGAAAAGTAACTGTGGAAGTTGCAAAGGAACACATGGATCTACTTGCTGCAGTAGTTCACTCTTATGATGGGTTGGTGACTGGTAAGATTGGAAACTGCCACATAGCTGATGAAGACTACGAGCAGGTTGATGAGAACGAGCTGGAACGTATGGATATTATGTGGGCTCTTGCAAGTGCTGTACGAAGAGCTAAAAAATTTGTGAAGAAAACAGGACAGAATCTCGTGGCTACAAAAGATACTACCTTTGGGTTTGACAAGTCCAAAGTCACGTGCTTCAACTGTGGAGAAAAGGGCCACTTCAAAGGGAATGTGTAAAGCCTAAGAAGACTGGGAACGGAAATCCATTCTCCTCATTCAACAGGCAAGATAAGGATAAGAAGACAGCTCCAACAGGCAGTGAGTCCAAGGCTATGGTTTCTCAAGGCGATGAAGGACAGGATTGGTCCTTCCGATTCTTATCTGACAGTGAAGCCAACATAGCATCTGTTGAAGACTTAAATGAAGACTCAGCGAGTGAGGGGGAGAGCTCAGCTGAGATTGATACTGCTGACTTGGAAGAGACTTTTGCTGCTGTTGATGAAATTGTGAAGAATGAGCTGAATGCTGAATCTGAAGCACAACCAGCGTCTCAGAATGCTTTTATGGCAGGAACGTGCTCATCTGCACAGGTAGAATCGAAAGACGAACTCTTTGCTAGACATGCTTGTGTTGATTGTGAAAATTTAGGGAAAGCATTGACTTAAAATTTGCTAAGTTATTAGATCACAATGATAACTTAGTAAATGACCTAAAATTGTGCACAAAGGCTAACAAAGTGTTAAAACAAAATGAGATCAGCTATAAGGAAAAGGTTGAAGCGTTAAAGAAACAATTAAAAGAGACTTAAGTTGTTGCACTCAACCAAGAGAATGATATTAAATTCTATTTAAAGACCATTGAAGAAACTAAAAAGGATAAAGCAATTTTACAAGTTGAAAACGAGTCTTTAAAACAAAAACTTCATAGTCTTGCGAGCTCATCGCATATTTTGAAAAACTTGGTTAAAGAGCGCAACAATGGGGAAGGTTTGGGATACAAAGTTGTGCCTCCACCATGAGATCCTCTTGAACACCAAACAACGTCCAATTAATGATAACCCATAAAGGATCATGTGGTGACCACTCCTCTGGTCATCGATCCGAACACAGCAGTTAACTCTGCCCCTCCGGTTTCTAACCAGAAAGCATCATCATCAGGCACAACTGTCACACAAGTCACTGGAAACCGGTTGGACGAGAATGTTCAAGCATCCTTTAGGTTGGGTCAAAAATCGACTACCACACAACCTAAGATTTCCAAAACCACTCAATCTAAATCAGTGAAACAAGAAACCCATCATCTTTCAAGACAAAACACACATAATGTTAAACAAGTTAAATTTGTCAAGGGAGGTGAAAATCTTAAAAGTGAGAACAAAAAGAAAGAACCTGAAGTTTACTCACCACCCCACAGGAGATCTCCTAGCCCTGATGAATGGAGGTCCTGCTATACTTGTGGACAGCGCGGTCATATTTCTACAAATTGTCCTCGCTATCAGACTCCAAGAATTAAGGTTGAGCTGAACAACAAAGTTAATCTAGATTCAAAACAGCGATCTAAGACTCCTGTTAGATCGAAAACACCTATTAGGTCTACAAAACAGCCAGTCAAGGCTTGGGTCCCCCTCCTTAACTGATTATTTTCTCTTATGTGCAGGTTGTCCGCTATAGTGCGTCTACAAATACATGGATAGTAGATAGCGGAGCTTCCAGGCATATGACGGGAAACAAGTCTCTCCTTTTCAATGTCAAACAAATTAAATAGGGACACGTTTCCTTTCATGGTAACAAAGGAAGCTACATTACTGCTCAAGGCGAAGTTGGTAATGAAAAGGTAAGGTTCGACAAAGTCAATTTTGTTTAGCAATTAGAAAACAATTTGCTTTCAGTGTCTCAGATATGTGACAAGGGTTTCAAAGTGATGTTTGACAACCGCAAGTGTTACGTACTGAAGAAAGAGATGGAGATTCCAGAGGAGCAGGTCTTAATGTCAGCATCCAGGTACAATGATCTATATGTATTAGATATGTCTAATGCTTCTTCCTCTGATTCTATAGTTCAGTGTTTCTTATCCAAAGCAACAGAGAATGAATCCATCTCATGGCACAGAAGAATGGGACACATTAATCACCAGAAGATGAATCATCTGATTCATAACAACTTAGTTGAAGGAGTTACTGTGAAGAACTTCCAACTTCCTGATTTGTGTGTCTCGTGCAAGAAGGGAAAGCAGACCAGGAAATCTCACAAGACCAAGCATGTCAATTCTATCGAGATGCCCCTGGAGCTACTACACATGGACCTCTTCGGTCCAGTCAGCACGAATAGTATCACTGGAGACTGGTACTGCTTTGTAGTCACTGATGACTACTCACGATTCTCGTGGTTGATGTTTCTGAAAGCAAAGTCAGAAACCTTTGACTCATTCAAAGTGCTGGTCACCACTCTTGAATCACTTTACAAGCTGAAGGTTAGGAAAATTCGCTCAGACAATGGAACCGAGTTTAAGAATCAGTGGATGGATGCTTTCTGCAAAGAAAAGGGAATTGTTCATTAATTCACCTCTGCATACACACCACAGATGAATGGAGTTGCTGAGCAAAAGAACAGGAGCTTGATCGAGACAGCCAGGACCATGTTGGCAGACTCAAAATTGCCAGTGCAGTTCTGGAACGAAGTTGTTGCCAATGCATGCTACACACTCAATCGTGTGTCAGTAGTGAAAAGGCACGGGAAGACTTGCTATGAGTTACTACAAAGTGTAAGCCTAACCTGGAGTATCTGGAACCTTTCGGTGCTCCTTGTACGCTTCTGAAGAAAACTCAAGAGGGTAAGTTCAATGAAAAGGCAGATCAGGGGATCTTTCTGGGATACATCATACCCGACAAACGAGTTTACAACAACTCTACTGGTCAGGTAGAAGTATGGTGTAATGTTGGTTTCACCATCCCCCCTGCTGGAAAAGGTCCATCGTCATTCTTTGACTACGATGGCTTTTTCAAATCATTCGATCTTCCTCAGATAGATTCAGATGATGATATTGCTACTCAGATGATGCACGATGTTCTAAACTCACCAAATCTAGATACTAGCAATGCAACACCTGCAAGTGGTTCATCGGGATCTGCCACAGCTGATCAGGATGATAGTGAGGACTCTTCAGATGATGAAGAAGCAACTGAAACTAGCAATGCACCAAATGTTGATCAAGAAGGAAGCTCTTCAGCTGCTGAACCTGCATCTGGAAATACAGATACTGAACCTCCAGTCACAACTTTGGACTCTGAAGTTGTTGTTCCTACAACTCCCATGACTAGGATCAGTACGAATCATCTGCCAGATGCTATCATTGGTGATCTTCACTCCGGCGTGCAGACTAGAAATCGACTGTATACTGCTGATTACGCTGAAGTTATGGAAAAGGGCTATGCGAATAATGGGGCTTACAGATGTTTTGTTTCTCAAATTGAACCCAAACACGTAAGCGACGCCCTTAAAGATGAAGCCAGGGTCAATGCTATGCAAGAAGAGTTGCTACAGTTCAAGAGACTTGGAGTGTGCACTCTTGTTGACCGACCCAGAGCAGTCAAAGTAATTGGTAGCAAATGGGTACTAAAATGCAAGAAAGATGACCAGGGTGTTGTCATCAGAAACAAGGCACGGTTGGTCGTTCAGGGCTTCAGACAAGTCGAAAGAGTCGATTACAATGAAGTCTTTGCCCCAGTAGCTAGAATGGAAGCTATCCGCATCTTTCTAGCCTACGCCTCTTACATGAAGATCAAAGTCTATCAACTAGATGTTAAGAGTGCATTCTAGCATGGAGAAATCCATGAAGAGATCTATGTCAGTCAACCCGAAGGATTCGAAGATCCTTATCATCGGCACAGAGTCTACAAGCTAGACAAGGCTCTGTATGGGCTACATCAGGCTCCTCGAGCTTGGTATGAAAAGCTCTCCACCCATCTGTTGAAGCACGGCTTTCGCAGGGGTGTGATTGATTGTACATTGTTCATTAAAGAAAAGGATGGTGATTTGCTTATGGTGCAGATCTATGTGGATGACATCATCTTCGGTTCCAGAAATGAAGAGTTGTGCAAAGAATTAGAATCTGTGATGAAGTCAGAGTTTGAAATGAGCGCCATGGGAGAAATGAAGTTCTTCCTAGGATTACAGGTGGATCAAACCCCTACCGGCATCTTTCTGCATCAGACTAAGTATGTAGGTGACATTCTTAGTCGCTTTGATATGGAAAATGTCACTGCTGCTGGTACCCCACTCGCCACAAATCATGATGTGGCTCCTGATGAGAATGGGGATTTGGTGGATGCCACCATGTATCGTGGGATGATCGGATCCCTCATGTATCTCACTGCCTCGCGTCCAGATATCATGTATGCCACATGTTTATGTTCCCGATATCAAGCGAAACCCAAAGTAAATCATCTGATTGGAGTTAAGAGGATTTTTCATTATCTGAAGGGTACTCCAACACTGGGGTTGTGGTATCCTCATGATGATGACTTTGAGCTAACGGCGTATAGTGACTCGGATTATGGAGGCTGCAAAATGAATTACAAGTCTACGTCAGCAGGATGTCAATTTTTCGGGAGAAGATTGGTAACTTGGCAGCGCAAGAAGCAGACATCAGTTGCTCTATCTACTTGTGAAGCTGAATACGGTGCCGCTGCCAGCTGCTGCTCTGAAATCATTTGGATACAACAGCAAATGCAGGACTACGGTTTGCATTTCACTTCTACTCCTATATTTGTTGATAATTCTGCTGCAATTGCAGTAACTAAAAATCCGGTCCAACATCCTAAGACCAAACACATAGGCATCAAGTATCACTTCATACGCGACTGCTATGAAAACATTTAATTGATGTGGTCAAAATTAACACGGATTTTCAACGCGATGACCTCTACACCAAACCATTTGATAAACCCAGATTTTTCTATCTGCTAGAGGTCAACGGAGTTAAAAAGAAAAGTGATGTTATATTAGAAGAAACAGATACATAGTCCGACACCTGTTTTTTTTAATTTTAACTTTTAGTATTTCTTTTATTTTAATTTTTTTAATTTTCTTGTCGTATAAAAACCCAAAACACAAAAAGATTTTCTGTTTTAGAATTTTAGGGCGAGATTATTTATTATTTCAGTATGCATCTACTTAAAAAAGAAAAGGGGGAAGGAGAGTAAAGCTGAAAAGGCATAGACAACAAAACTGGAAATGTGACTTGATAAAAATTGGAAAATGATAGTACACAGGCATCGAGTTACTTGGAACACCAAAATGATTTTCTGTTCAGAAATGTTAATTAAATCACTGAAAATTTATAAATCAGAGAAGTCTAAGTCTAACAAAATAGGAAAATGATAGTACGTTTGATTGGTAATGTAACCACTCGGAGAAAGTAGATCTAGGGTTGTGCATGTGCACCATACGATGTGTCAGTAGATTCAACACAATAGATCAGTAGACATCATCAGTGAATTGGCTTAAATTAAAATAATTCAACAAGTTGTGGGTTTTCATGGTATCCCTGGTCTGCACAATCAATCAATTTCCAATAAGGGGTGAGGAGCAAGCAAATGCCACAAATGTGAGCAAAGACCTGATAAACAGAGCAAAAGATGAAAATGTCACAAAAAATGTACATTATAAAACATTGCTCTAAGAAGGAGATAGGTATTGCGCCTCTCTGCTGTGCGAAGGCACTGACCTGAGGCTTGGCATGCCCTACCTGTTCTAAGAATTCATTGTTGTTTGTGCCTCTCTGCTGTGCGATGGCACTGACCTGAGGCTTAGCATCTCTTTGACAATTCTTAGAACCAAATCTTCTAACTCCCAGACCACTCAAAAATCTCCTGAGGAAGATTGATTACCGTATACCTGTGGAACACACAAATACTTGTTGATCTGATTCATCTAATTAATTGCTGATGTGTGTCAAAAGTCTGTGTATGGATTTAAGTGGTCAAATATACTGACAATCGTCGTGGCAGCATCGCCTGATGGTCAAAATCAATGAGTATTACATATTAGTTCAAACATGATTCCCAGTTAGTGCTTAGAAGTCTTAGATCAGTTCAAACTGTGATATGTCATCATGCAAGGTGTACTTAGCACAAAATGTTCCAAGTAATGGTGTATATGCCTGTCTGATTCCAAATGACTCTGTTCTTGACATAATGTCAATGCTAATAGGCTACACAAACCTGCCCTAACAAAAATCACAAAAAGGATGTTCATTTTGTTCGTAGTTTAAAATTTTTCAATTTATTAGTATAAGTGTGTCAATGTCGGACTGTGTATATTGTTATCTGTTAATGTCACTAAACGAGCTTAACATTTACTTAAACAAATTGTTTCTGAAAGGTTAAAAGGATCACGTCTGAGGTGATCGGGTGGATAAATGGATCACATCTAAGGTGATCGGGTGGATAAATGGATCATATCTGAGGTGATCAAACTGTTTTATTAAAATGGTCATGGTTGAGGTGATCAAACTGTCAATAACATTCTATCTACTGTTAAATGGAATTAAATGTCGTATGGTAAGATGGTTAAAATGTTACAAGTATGGCCATTCGCACGACTGAACCATTAGCATGATCCAGTCGTCCGATTGGAACACACGATTGAGTCAAGTCGTACGAATGGGCAGTGCGAATGAATCCAATCGTACGATTGGAGGTGATCGACTGTAACAGTCGTTTGGATGAACGTCAATTGCACGATTGGGGATGGACGATTGGTTAATCACACGACTGAGACTCAGTCGCACAACTGACCTATACGACTAGGCTCAGTCGCACGACTGACCTAAGCGACTAGGCTCAGTCGCCTGACTAGGATTTGTCCTAGTATAAATACAGGGCGAATCAGCATCAGTCGCTCACTCACCCAAATCGCCCCTTATTCGTACGACCTAGACGAACCTCTGCCAAAATTTTCTTTGATTCATAGCTTCATCTATTTGTGTGTTTTAACGTTCAAGTGTACTTATACAGGTAATGTGCGAGATGGTTCATCAATAACACCAATCAATGACGTATCGAATCTCTCGAATTTCAACCCAACAGTACCCGAGAAAATAATAAACAAATAGTCTGTCCAAACTAAGCTAAAAGTTCAAACAAATCTCAAAATATGCTCAATTGGTCGTTTCTGAGTGTAATGAGCCTAAGTTCGACGTTTAACATTAGTATAGCTCAAAACAAGATTTTGAATGGAAAAACCATCGAGTAGGCGACTGGACACACTGATGAACTTCAATCGCCCGACTGAGAAGACGACTAGTCTCAGTCGCACAACTGAGATAGACGAATGGTTCAGGCGCACGACTGAACTATTCGAATAAGTTCAGTCACCTGACTAAGTCCATTCGCTTGACTTAGTCGCACGTATGAACCCATTCGCACGTATAAAGCTCAGTCGTCCTACTCAGTTTCACGAATATATTCATTCGTTTGCTCAGTCGCACGACTTGACCAAGGTGTAAAGTTCATTGACTGTAACTTGCTATCTTCAACATGCACTAACGTTTACTTACATTGTGCGACAGATGGCAAGTCGCTGGGTAATAAGCACGAAGCACAACATCTGTGCTCATGTGGATTTGACATCTAGGAATGCAGCAGAGTTCTCTGACATTATCGCATTCTTGAGGAGATCGAGGATCTTCAAAGCCATATCTACTTCCTGCACTCCCTATCGCTCGGTACAGCAGGCATTCTGGGAGAATGCGGCAGTAGACAGATCCGTCGAGCCCTACCGCGTTAGGAGCTCTATCTTTGGCCAGGCCATCGAGATCACAGAGGAAGATCTGAGGACAGTCCTGGAGTTTAGGGACGATAGTGACTGTCCAACTCGGCTACACCCACTGACTGTTAGAGGGTGTTTTTTACGAGCTAAATATTCTAGGGACATCAACTCAGGTATGCTCAACAAGAGCAATCTGTGCCCCCAGTTCAAGTATCTAGCCCACGTGCTGCTAAGGTGCATTGCATCGAGGAAGGGAGGCTTTGATGAGCTGTCTGAGCAAATGCAAAGCGCATATGTTGCGCCGGTACTGAACCATCCGTTCAGCTTCTCGCGGATGATCTTCACTTATTTAATGGAGAACATCGAAGTGAAGGGCAAAGAGAGCTTCTGCATGTACCCTCGCTTCATGCAGATGATCATTGACCAGAAGCTTCCTATGCTGCCAAAGGAGAAGGAGGATGCAGTGTTGCTTGAGGTGATGGATGATACCACCTTAGGCAGGATGAAGGTGTACAGGGGGAAGCAGGTGAAACCCCCTGTCAGGTGAATATTTGGGCATCTGGCCCGAGAAGACTACGTGGTGCCGGCGAAGAGGAAGTGGCGCTACGATGATAGTGATTCTGATGTCAAGCAGGTGGCTCTACCCTCCGATGACTTCGATGACGATCATGACTCGGATCAGGGAGGAGATGGTCAGGAAGAACCTGAACCAGCTCCAATACACCCTGACATTCATATGCAAGAGGAGGAGGAATCTGATGAAGCACCACTTACCCGGACTGTGGGAAGTCGGGTAGTGGCAACTGAGCAAGGGATAAGGGCGGTTGGAGGACACCCGGGAGAGTCTGGGAGCTCTTCGGCTGATCCATCCTACACCCCAGCCTCTCCCAGCAACCGAGGGGGAGCCTTTGTGTCCAGGGGGACACGGAGGAAACGTATGGCCCAGCCTCATGGGCTGAAACCCAAACGAAGGAGAATCACTCTTATCACTACCTCCTCCGCTCCTACCACTTCCAGCACCACTACCCAAACCACCCAAGCCACTCAAACCACCCACACTACCACAATCACCACTACACCCATTCCACCACCTATCACCTCCACCCAACCAACCACCACAATCTTCACC
This sequence comes from Flaveria linearis, assembly GCA_024085815.1. Classification (NCBI taxonomy): domain Eukaryota; kingdom Viridiplantae; phylum Streptophyta; class Magnoliopsida; order Asterales; family Asteraceae; genus Flaveria; species Flaveria linearis. Next base: position 19,150,962 of record CM044017.1, on the reverse strand, counting down.
ACCACTCCACCATTCACTCACATTCCACCTCCGATATTCACCACCACCACAGCCACCTCCACTAGCCACCGAGCTGGCCCGTCATCAGCTCCTACAGGTTCACCCCTCCCTCCCATTAGAGTGGAGGAACAGCTAGCAGCACTCAACAAGATGGTGCTAAAGCTGCTAGCTGCTGATGAAGAAAAGACAGAGAGACTGCTTCGGCTTGAGGATCAAATGCTTCTCAAACTCATCTTATTTCTCAGCAAGCTGAGCAGATTTCTCAGCAAGCTGAGCAGATCTCCCAACTCCAGGAGCATAACGTCCTGTCTTCACAGAAGATTGAGGAGCTAGAGTCTGCTAACAAGAAGATTCTGCTGAAGCTGAAGGGGTCCCGAGCTAATCCCTTGAAGATAAAGGAAGGAGACGGTGATGATGGAGATGACAATGATGATGAGGATGATGAGAGTGATGAGGATGATGACGATAGTGGTGATGATCAAGCCAAGGAGGGGCAAGATGATGATGATGATGATGATTCTGCTTCAAATGCTGCTGATTCTGGTCGGGAACGACGTTCAAAAGGAAGACAAGACCATGGATCTACAGCAAATCCTCCATCATCACCTACTAAAGAAACTCACGAGCAGATTCAAGACAAAAATAAGGTTTTCAGCAAGATGAGCATGATGTTGCTCCCCTCCAACAGATCAAGTCTCAACTCACAATGATTCTTGATCTGCAGGGGATCGTCAGAAGGTCTGTGAGTTATACTTCTGAAGAAGGAGAAATAATTCATGACCTTATTGATGAGCAGCTTGCTGAAATATTTCGTCTGAATCCAGACGAAATTGTTAAGGATGCTCCAACTTTTGATGATGCTGATGATGATGAGCTCAACGATGTTGAAGAAATTGAAATTGAAAACATCACAGATCAGCACTATCCAGAATACACTGATCAAGAGGGAAATGTGTTTTCCAGATGTGGTAAACAACCTTGACAGTGACATTCTGGATAAACTTAGTGATAAGGAGAAAGGAGCAGAAGCCTCAACAAGCCAAGTCCAAGCCTCGACGCTGAAGTTGATATTCCAAAGGCTGAATGGGCGGCTTGCTTCGCCGAGGTCCGAGCCCAATGTGCTACAGCAACTCAGAGTACCTACACCAAGCTATACAAAGTAAAGAAGAATATGAAGGTGTCAAGAAAGATCATCGCTTGGGCTCATTTTGATGACCTTGGCGTGTATGCTGTAAAAAGGGAGAGGGGAATCCAGTACTTCAGATTCCCTCATGATCTGAAGACTCTCCCAGGTTTTGAGCTCAACCAGTTGGCCCGACTAAAGCTTCTTTATACTGATCCTAAGAAGATGTCTGGCTGGTTTGAGGCTGCCTTGAAAAAGGAGTACAGGACTAGATGGGTAAACTTCAAGCCTCAGCAGGCTACGAGGTACCTCAGAAGGTCTGAGGTGAGTCCCATCACTGGTCAGCCGAAGATAGTCCTAAAGTGGCGACCTCCGCGCATAATGTCCCGAATTCCACTGAGGGAGATGCCACAGGACTTTACCCCACACTTTAAGTGGTGGTACTATGACTGGCGCTCGGGAGAGGCCGTCATCGTTTTGTAAAGGGAAGGCACAATGGACACAATAAGGGTGTTTGACCCCATGTGGCTTATCAACTTGTCAGCGTCAGATGTTTATACGCTGTACAAGTGGCCACTGTTTTTTGACACACAGGATATAGTGCAAGCACTACATTTCAGCATATCATACGTCTACGCTTTGCACTTAATATCCATGCTGGGGTTTCTAAAGAGGAGAGACTGAAGAGATTTGAAGAGTTCAAGAAAGAAGTCAAAGTCTAGATAGAACTAGGTCCAAGGGGAGTTTGTTGGTACACATGTCCCCAGTTCTAGTCTAGTGAGCTTCAACGTAATAGAACTTCTTCTTTTAACACATATGTAACGTTTGATCATTATAATGAGAATCTCTTCTATTTATGTTTATTGGTTGTTCACATGTTATATCTATTCATATCAATTATTAGTACACGCATATATGACAATGTTATATAAGTTTACAGTTGTTAGACATAGGTTTGAACCATCAAAGGTTCAAGAATGTGTTTAACTAAGTAATCTGATTCAGTCGCATGACTGGACCATACGAATGGGCCAATCGCACGACTGAACCAGGTGATTAAGTCAATCGTACGATTGAGTCATTAGACTGACTCAGTCGTCCGAATGAACCAATCATATGACTCAGTCGCACGACTGAGCCAGTCGCTTGGCTCAGTCGTACGAAGATAGTTGTAACCTATAAATACCACTTAATTCGTAGAAAAACATAACACCTTGAATACTTGTAACCCTAATCGACCCAGAGCGTCCTGTTCGTCCATTCCAAGTTCATAGAACGTCTGAGATCATTCCTAGTCCATTCTTAACGTTTTCTAATCGTTAGGTTTGATCTTGATTACGTTCTCCCTGATTGGATCACCAATCAAATAGGATTCCGCACTATTTGATCCGGTATAACGAATAATCAGTTAGTACTCCGTACGTACACGGTCCCACACATTTAATATTAATGGTATACTATAAATATTTATATTTGTTTCCTATTTAAAACAAATTACAACAAATAATGTTTTAATGTTTTTTACTTAGGTATTTTTAAAGAAGAAGATATGGTCATATCATGCACGTGTGGTAGGTTCAAACGATATGGTTTATTATGCAAACATATATTTCATGTTTTAAGACTGTCTAGAGTAAAAGTTTTCTCAAAGAACTACGTGCTGAAAAGATGGACCAGACATGTCATACCACATTCTATACTCTCTAACAAAAAAAAGAGATTGATAATGAAAACGATGTCGACGCGCAAAACATGTGACATCAAATCATGTTTCAACCAAATACATTATTGATCGTTTAGGACACGATATTGAGAAACTATCACTTTTCATGGACAAGCTTAAGGATCATGTTTCCGAAGTTGATCACATGTGTGCTATTGAACATCCTGCTACCAAAAAAGATGGTATTTCAAAGTTACTTGGTTTTAGTCAACCATGTGAAGTCAATTATGCGAGGCCTGTTAGCATTAGAACAAAGGGTTCTGGTTCTAAGAAATGGTACAAGTCTATTCATTAGCAAATTACAACCAAGCCACTAAGAAGAGTTAGGGGATTTGGTATTTGTGGTTCAACTAAACATGATCGTCGCAAATGCACGCATAGAAGAGGTGAAGAGAATGTTGCTGAGAATGCTGACCCTAGATTCGAGTGACATATTTACTATCAAAGGGCTATTTTATGTTTTATGTTTTGTTTTGGTATTCTATGAAATAATTTTTGATGTTTTTTATTGTTATTGTTTGACTGTATGTTTAATTTTTTATTTAATGGTTGAAGTTTTAATTTTATTTTCATCTAAATCATGTCATAACATATAAATTTGTTTAACATAATAACTTATCTTATTAAGAATGATTGGTGCTATTATGGTTTTCCATGTGCTATTATGTCTTAGACACAAATGTCCATGTGCTATTATGGTTGTCCATGTGCTATTATGTCTTACATAGTTGTCCATGTGCTATTATGGTTGTCCATGTGCTATTATGGTTGTCCATGTGCTATTATGGTTGTCCATGTGCTATTATGGTTTTCCATGTGCTATTATGTTTAAATTAATGTATTTTTCATGATGAAATTTGATACATGGTCTTATTATGAAACATGAGTCAGTATTCCAGTTATACAATCTTACACCAAGTGTCTATCATAATATGACATTCATTAAAAGCCAAATACATAATGTTAATATAAATCCATTTTACGAGTAAAAGTCAAGAAAAACCAAAAACCATAGTTCTAATAATAAAACATACTAATGATAACATTCATAAAAACTAAACCTATTGTTCTAATATATATCCAAACTACTGACAATATTTATTCAAAAACTGACATCATTAAACTTTCCATCACATTCCTGATCTTTCTTTATCCATTCCCAGGCATCCTTTATGATTTCTTTCTTACGATTTACATCCATATTCATGAATTCTTGCAATTCTTGAATGACTGCCCGTGCATTTCTATTCATTTCGGATAGAAGAATCTTTGTCAAATACTTGATCCTTAAGTCGTTTAATTGTAATTTCTGCTCATTAGATTCCTTTAAAATCCACATTTCCATTCTGATATCCTTGTGGCTTTATACGTCTCCATATGACGCATTACAAAGATTCCACAATCCACTGAGTTAATTGATGTTCTCCAATCCATTGCCATTCGTGCTGGTAAGCTCGGGTTTTGCATTGACAAATAGTAGCATAACGCATCTCGCTGTCACAAAACGAATACATCATCAAAAATTATGGACATGAAATTCACACAAATTATGTATACAAATTAATGTGCTATAGTGAAAAGTAGCGTACCATTATATGTGGTTTCTTTGCATATCTAAGATTAAATTCGACATCTCCTGCTAAGTTATCCTGAACCTTGATGGTTGCATTTCTCAAACTAAATACCATAACATAGTAGTGTTTAGCATGTATCATTGGTATGAAACCAAATCCATGCCAATAATTGTATCTTTGCCCGCCATCTAAGAACCTTATCCATTTGTTCACAGAAGAAAGTTGCCCTTTGTGCTTCATCAACGTCATCTTTATACAAGTTGTCCGACTACAAAACATTCACCAACTAAAACATTCTTAATATTTTTCATATATATGTTTATCCTTATGAATGCTATGAAATTATCCAAGATTTTGAATAGCCTATGTTTCCGTGCTATTATCATATGTTATATAATTTTTAAGATACTAAAAAATAGTTAAATAAAATAAATCACTTACAAGCATTTCACATGTACAGAACAACCTTGACGGGTCACGATTGTTTCTGTAAATATCTTCACTATTAAGCACCAGTGACCATGCATCTAAAATGCTAATATGTATCTCCATTCATGGATGTAATTTTTCAAATAACGCTCTTGGTACTTGTATCCCATTATCAGTTTCAAACACGAACTCCCTGCACATACAAATTAAACATGATTACTTTGTATATTTTTCCAACAATATCATCTTATGATGTACATTAGAATATATTATTCTTACCATTTATCCTTATACGCTGCGAATATTGTGTTTGCTATGTAATCCTCAGTTTTTGATCGTTTCTTGAATAACGACACCTTCTTATTTGCAAATGGGGATTTCATAGTATCTGGTAGCTTCCTCAACCGAGCTGGTCTTTGTCTCATCTTTGGATTTTCTTGGTCAGGTGTGCAAAACTGACAGGCATAACATCTTCAACGTCTTTTTCTTTATGTGACTGTATACCTTCCATACCCATCCCTTTTGATTTTTCTATGTCAGCTTCTAACTGATCCCTCGCTGATTGATTGGTGTCAACTAGCTCATTAGATCAAAACACAGTCTATCCCTAGGTGGGATGTTTCTAAAAACCTTTGCCTTCTCTTGAATTTTTATCAATTCTGTGCAGACTTTATCTATTTCTTGAACTGGGCCTCAATAAATTATGTTGCTCCAAAAACATCTTCTATTATCAACACATTTGTATCATTGTTCAATTCTTTCCCAATTCTTTCGGTATTCATAGCATTGTCCATATTATCTTCTTCGACATCAGTAGGCTTTTCATGTCCATCATCTCTATTCATGTTTTCATAATTCATGCTATTATCATCACCCTTCGAAACATTCATATCATCTCTATTCATGTTTTCACAATTCAACTCTTCACATGGGTGTTGTGCTAGTCTTCCCTTCCATAGCCCTGATGCTATCTGAATATCAACATCATTTGGATACATATTAATAGCTTCTCTAAACAATTCTTCCCCCACATCTATCAAGTCATCCAGCTCATTAATTTTTTTATGAAGTAGAAATTTCCACTCCTACACAAAATTTTCATTTCATATGTTAGTAGTACATTATATGTTATTTTAACAAACACAAATTATATTTTCTTACAAAACTTACAGTTGCATCATTTGGCTTTATTTGACCTATCAACTCCTCCGTTGCATCATCAAACATCTGAGTTTGTAACTCTTCCCCTGGTTCATTTCCATTTATTTGAAGCAATCAAATTAGGATTGGATTCTTCTCTCCTGCATTTTATCAATGTCGTTGAAATCATTGTCTGATGGTCCACCATTTTTCTTTTTCTCTACTTCTTTATGCCCTTCAGTGTTGCTAACTTTTTTTTGTCTACCATGTTGATCTCCACCATCATGTCTTATTTTGGTTCTTTTTTTAGCATGACCTTGACTAAGTGTAGATGTCTCTTGATTTGGCATATGTCTTTGCTAACAATAGGTTCTACAAAACCATGTTGTTTTCCACCGTCATGCCTTCTTTTTGTCCTTTTTTCTTGAGACTTCTTTTGATTGGGTGTAGATGTCTCAGCCGGTGATATGGAGCGGATGAAGCCGTCACCTCCGCAAATCACATCAGTTTCCAACTTATCTAGGTTGTATCATTATAATGCTGAATTGTAGGGAAAATTTTACATATATGCTTCCCCCTAACATGAGCATATGCTATCTACATAAAATATTACAAACATGTAAGGCCCCATTCCAGGGGATCACCATAGTTGGTTAATGACAGCATAAGATCTCTTTATAAACAAAACATTGCAGCAGAATTAAATAAACATTCGTTTAAAACTTGTAGGTCATATAGTAATCATACATTTGTCTCCCAAATAAATAAAACATTGTACTTTTCAAACAAAAGAAAATTATTTCATAAACATGGATGCCATTCATTGAACGCCAAGTAGCTTCCATCTCTATGCCATCCTCAACATCAGCCCTTACCTGCCAACTATTATGCATAAAAGTCAGGTTTGCTGAGTGAGTCATAGCTTTAAGTAATATAATAAAATATATACTTTTATTCCTTTTAATGATCACACATACATCATAACATATAACATTTCTTGCGACGTATCGCATCATTAGACATGTTCATTATCTTTCATTCATTCTTTCATTATCTTCTATTTCATCTTAAATGAGATTGCACACAGCAAGAGCCCCCTGTTGATCGACAACGAAAGTCGATCCCTGTCGGTACATATAAACGCGGTAGCTAACCCCCGACAGTTGATCCACACTGCAAGACACATGGCCTGCTCATGAATACGGATCCATCATAATACATTAGACTCAATAAGTTGTCACACCCCCGCTGATAGCGGAAACACGAGGATGCGAGCTAGACGGGATCGTCATAACACATGGTTAATAATAGAGGTGCAATATATATGAAATTGATGACATGGCGTGTCATGACGACACCCGGCACAAATGGTGACTTGTGTCGTGTATAATCAATGATCACGACAGCATAGCCATAAGCATAAACTTAAAAGATCACTTAAACATTGATGATACCTTGTAGTGTAAATTCCCACAACCCGAGAGCAAGTGTACAATGTTTAAGTTAAAGCAACCAAAAGTTCTAAGTTCAGTGTTTAACAAAATTCTTAGTCCTCCAGAAATGTATCCTAGGGTCTCCTTTAAAAGGCAGCACTCCTAGAACTTCAATTACCTTGATCACCTGAAAAGAGATGCTCAAAACGGTCAACATAATTGTTGGTGAGCTGCGCAGGTTTTTAAGTAATAAAAGATGTTAAGATGTAATCAGTGAGTAAGTTTACTAAAAGTTACCACGACTACACTTATGTGCAAGCGGTTTACCGTTTATAAATAGCTACAGCCAAACCTAGTCATCGGTTCCACATGGGAATTGATGGCCGTAAGAAAGGTTTTATCAAAAAAGAAATAGTTTATAAAGACGTAGCAAGATCCACACAGCGCATACGTGTAGTTTATAACCAAACCAATCCTTAGGTCCCAATGCCGGGATTAAGGGTTATACAAAAAGGTTTTCCATAGCATAATAAGTTCAAGGTGACGTAGCAGGGTCCACACAGCGCATACGTTTAGGTTACAACCAAACCAATCCTTAGGTCCCAATTACCGGGATTAATGGTTGTAATGGATGATCGGCTTAGAAGAACCACACAGAGGAACCACACAGAAGAACCACATAGCCGAGAGCATCCAAGGTCAAAGGCATCCAACAAGTAGTAAGCATTCCATGAGTTTCACATGACGTAGCAAGATCCACATAGCGCATACGTATATGTTACAACCAAACCATTCCTTAGGTCCCATTTCTGGAATTAATGGTTGTACTGAAAGATCCACACAGAAGTCCCACACAGAAGTCCCACACAGAAGTCCCACACAGCCAATTTACAGGTAAAATCACACAACACATAGTATCAAGTAATAGCACATAGTAATGTATGGCCACCAAGTAACATGTAAGGGGTAACATAGCATAATGTCAAGTTCTAACAAATCCAGGCCTCAGTCAATCGAGATCATCACATAGCCCAGTTTAAGCACATTCTTGGTATACCAAGGATGCTTATATATAGGGTTCCCCGCAGCGTTCCCACCACATCCGCGATACACCTAGAACGATGCCTAAACCAGTTACATGACATCCGTCTATCCTTAACATCAATCAACATGACAAACGAGGTAAGATACTTATAGAAGTAGCAGCCACCTCCACCAAGGAAGGCGCTCGAAAACAAGTAAAGTAGGTGAGCATTCTTTTCCCCCAAGTTGAAAATATTTAAAAAGGTTTGGTAAGAGTAAAAAGGGGCCACGAAACTCACTTGTTAAGTGGTAAGTATGTATGATGTAACTTCCCAAACTCGTATGTATGTATGAACAGCCAATCACCTATTGACAGTTATGTTAAGCATTAGTAATACGTCTACTGTTAACCGTATTGTTTAGTTGAGTCTGGTCGTATCGGTTCGGTCGTGGGTAACTCTTGCACACAACACGCGCAATAGATCTTATGTAGATCCAAGCACTAGGAACGTTGCCATTGTCGATGATGTTTGGGAAAAAGTGTTATTGTTGTTAAAGGAATACTTGGTAAGAACTTGTGTTAGGAATTGTTTGTTACTAATTGTAAAGTGTTAAGTCGATGTGTCCTGATATAACATTAATGAGTTTGATAGTGTTAATCTCAATGATCTTCATTAACAATGGCAACCGTGTCGATGTTACCTTAACAATGGCTCAGTCGCGCGACGCACTCATACGCCTAACCCAGTCACACGACGCACCCCGGTCGCACGGCTCAGTCGGCCGAATGGCCCAGTCGCCCTGCACAGCAGGTCGCGACTGCTGAGACTTCGAGCAGCGTCCAGCTGCCCCGGGCGTGGGTTTCACACACCAAGAAGCTCCAGAACCCATATCCTAACATGTCTAGACAAGAAGCACACTCAAAAACACAACATGCAAGCCCACACGACCTCATGTGCTCGGATGAACCCGAACACCCGAAACCCTAGAAAACGCAGAAGCTAAATCGAGCAAGAAACGGTCAAACGAGGTTATCTACCTGCTAGGAGTGAGTATTCACGATGATAACCAAGATTTGACGTTGAAAACGCAACAAACAGGCCCGATTTTAGTGCTAGTTCGAGAGAGAAAGTGGAGAAGAAGGAGATGAGCGATGAAGATGAAGATGATGTGAAGAATGGCTGGGAAATGGGTATTTATACCCAGCCTAGTTTGGCCATTTGTCAAGTTTAGTCCTTGCACTTAGTTCCCGAATCGCCAAACTTGATTCGGTTGAAAACGACGTAAATACGCGCGTTATACCAATTATAAGGATGTGTTTAATGTTGTTTATATTATATAACATATTATAATTAATGGTGTCGGTTGTGATATTCGTGAGCGTTTGGATGATGAAGTTGCAAATAATGGTATCTCGACTGTAAAGGAAACCAAACGAGTATGATGTTCTTCACAAATAGTTTATGAAGGTGACAAATGAATGCTCTAAGAATAGTTAACGAAGTTTCATGTCAAATGACGGACCTTGAAGTGACGGATGTCACATAAGTGAATTTCATCGTAGTGCTTGCAAGACATTTCATCATCATACTGGCCGTGGGACAACAGGGGTTCGGGGGCGGCAACCCCTGATAGCGGGGTTCTAGGGACAACAGCCCCTAGTGGGGTCCAAGGGGCAACATATAGGAAAATTTTATGTTCTTGTTAAAACCGCATGAAATATTTACCTTGAAACCTTAGGTTTACTATGCATAATAGCCCCATAACATAGAAAATTTTTAAATAAGGGGATCTAGAACTCACCTGGTCAAAGTATCTAGTTTCACGACTAAGCTTCCTGGACTAGATTCGCACTACACATCCTGCACATAAGTAAACACTCAAATAGGTCATTTCGATGCAATTTCGCTGCTAGTTTCGCTGGCAGTTTCGCTGGCAGATTCGCTGGCAATTTCACTGGCAGTTTCGCTGGTAGGCTCGCTAGCAGTTTCGCTGCCAGTTTTGCCCAGCAGCTTCGCACGACAGTTTCGCTGCCAGGTGCACCCAACTTTCATTGGAATTTCTTAGGTTTGCAAGTTCTACTGGTCAACCTGGGCACTAGTAAAATTACGAGCGAAATACCAGCGAAACTATAGTTTCGCTGGAACTCTCTTAGTTTCGCTGGAACTATCTTAGTTTCGCTGGAACTCTCTTAGTTTCGCTGGAAGAACCACTAGTTTCACTGATCGGGCTCATAGTTTCGCTGGATGAATAAAAATGACAAACCAGCCCGTTTTGAACCCAAAATCTTAACTTTTTACGTCCAAATCCTTGATTTATCATCCATAAAACTATATCTAACCTTTTTACACGTTTTCATACATAAAAATGTGAGCTTTATATGATTCTTTGAAACTTTTGAACCCAAACCCTAGAACTCCGGATCTGTTCTACAGAGGTGTTTAGAGGACGATTCTTACCTTGATTTGTTGCTCCTTTCTCGTGGTTTGAAGCTCCAATTTGCAGGTCTTCAATCCCTTCAACAATAGAACACCAATCCTTGGGTTTTCTTCACTTTCTCTCTCTACTTTCTCTCTCTACTTTCTCTCTCTAGAAGTTTGGGGGCTAGGGTTGTAAATAAGGGGATGGAGGCTGATCATGCATGTTTAAGGGCTGATTAAAGGCCCTTAAACCGATCAAAACTTAGCCCATTAGGGTTAATTTAGTCCATAGCCCACTTTTCCTCCTTATTTATATTAATTAACGCTTACAAAAGCCCATTATTATTAAATAGCTTGCTTCGGAAATTTCAGGGCGTTATAAAACATCATGAATCTAATACAAATAACTACATGTTGTTTTCAAATAAAACTAAAGTCATGGTTAAAATTATTAGTATAGGAAGAATTCTAACCACCAATAATGGTAAAGGCCCATTGTATGACTCCAATCCACTCTATTTTCTTTTGGTTGATTTTAAATTATGGAGAATGTAGCCACACCAATCCAGCTTAGATACATTAACTCCATGTCTCAACGAAGGTAGGAACCGTATGTTACATTTTGCCCCTTTTATAGTGAATCCCATAACAGTGTTCCAGATTACTAATAAATTAAGTGTAAACAACTTACCATGATCCCTAGAATCTTTTATGTGTTGGATCACTTCTTCCACTGATTTTAATTTTGACCCACTCCAAATTGATCCCTCCACTCTCTAACTGCAGGATCTGTTTTAGTTGGTCGTAAAACTTGTTTCACACTATTATTAAGATTGGTATTCCTAACAACACATGTACCAAGTGGCTAGTAATCTCTATCATATGTGATCCTACGTTCAACATGCTTGAATTATGATCATAATTCCTTAACAACTAGTTTTCTAGAATTGTAGGCACTTTGTGTATGCTAATACTTAAGATGCTAGAGAAACCTATATTTTTCACCGTATTTGTTTGATCATCGCTTAGATTTTTCACTAGTTTAATGAGATGCTTTAGTGTTGTCCTATTTCTAACTCTATGTTCTGAGACTTCTACATATCCTTGAATAACACTTTTACCTGATGTAAACTCCACCTTCTTTGCTTTAGGAGAGTTTACAAAATCATCATCAGGATCAGTCCAAAGTATTACTTTTTGGTTGTCCCCGTCATCCCTATGAATCATTTAATTAGTCAAAATTTTAACTAACAATTATTAGACAAAAGTAAACAATATAGTAGCCTTTTTTTCAAGTTTCTTCTTCCTTTGTACACCTTCAGAATCATTTATAGGTTGAATGTTGGTATCATTGTGCTTCCTCTTTTTAGTTTTTCTTGTTACATTCGAATCAACCTTAGCACCTGCTATAAATATT